>JAUZST010065108.1:0-22606 GCA_034779995.1 Parotocinclus haroldoi | reverse complement strand
CTTCATTTCTTTGAGTGTTCCTGAAAGCCAACAAGTTGCACTTTGGAATGACCTTATTATTGTATCATGTTTTTAATCAGAGTCTGTTCTACAGAATGAAATGTCTGAATGAGTGCTCATCCAAGACTAGTGATTCCATACTTTTTGCCAGGGGTTGTAGAATACTGAAATAAATCAGCGAAAACAGCTTCTATATACTACAGTGGCAAGTATTTACTTGAGCACTTGAGGAATTACAGCATATACCAGCTTTATCGATGAGCCAAGTTGACCCTTGATTGAAGGGTAGCAGCCCAAAAACCACTTGTTATATATACTAAAGCTTTCACAGTAGCTTTGATAAAACAACAATCTAATGGTGTCCAGCCAGTAATGTGTGTGTGTTGCTTATTATTGTGAGCAGTGTATGTACGAATGCATGTCAATAGCGTTTCTGATTAATCTTTCTTTTTCATGCTTCCTTCCTCATGAATTCACATCTCTCCAGGTGAGTAAAACTACCATTTTCTACACTCATTTAACATTGAGTTGAGTCACATCAGTGCTGTGAACCTACGCATTTACTCCCCATAAATAAAACCCTCAGTTGATACATACCACACATTGTTCTTTGGATGCCATGGTGCTGTCAGTGACAGCATTAATCACAACTTGTGGAACTTATATCGCTGCAGAATGCAACACCCTTGTCCACTGGGCACTGTGTGAGGGATGCCCATTGTGATGCCAAACAAATGTATTTATATGAATGGCCTGACTCATCCAAACTCACTCCAAAGACACTTAGATTGTAGAATATAACCACACAACACAGCAGTAACCTTAGACTTATTTTCATTCTGTGGAGATCATAATGCAAAACACTTAGAATGAGGATACTGTGCATCCCAAAGTCTGCTGATAAAAACAATTGCACTCATTCAGAAATAAACCTGATCACCTGTCATATTTAAGGATCTCCAAACCACTATTCTAGGTACTTGGTTATAAATAGTCGTTAATTCACCACACAGTTGTTCATTCCCCACATAGTCATTAATGAATTCATTCATTCATTCATTCATTCATAATTACACTGTACATTTTAGTGTAAGCATTTTTGACACTGAATTAGTGGCTCCACCTTAACAGGCCCATATTCCTGTTCGATGTGTATGTATATACAGATTTTATGTTCTGTTGAGTCTTAATTGGGTACTTAAGCATTTATCATTGTTGCTGTATTATTAAACTACTTGGCCCTTAATTTCTTCTGGGATTGATATGGTATCTGTCTATCTCTCAAAATCCGCCACGCAAATCTTAGTAAACATGTCTGGGAGACATCCCACTGACATAATGATTACTGTAGCCAAGAATCTACATCTACACCTATGCTTAACCTCAGTATCACAAATCTTTTGGTTTTCTATCTTAAAATCCCTATGAGGACCAGCAAAATGTCCCCAAAGGGTGAAAAAGTCAGATCGTTCCATCCTTGTGGGAACATGCGGCCCTCATTACAATATAAAACCTGTTCCCTCTCACCTATGCACACCAACAATCACAAACAGGCCTATAGTTGAGGTAAAACAACTATAAACAAGGGTCATTTCACCCCAGCCATTATCCTCATAAGACACATTTAAATTAGTACCCTCAGCTTAATGGTAACATCCACCAGGAGCTAAACGATGATACAAATGGTTGGTTAGCACTTTATGACTCCTGATATATGCCTTCTGCTCCGATGCTGAATTATAATTAGTGTGGATATTGCTTAGGAAATAAGAACGATGGAGAGAATTACAGGAACAGATGTTACTCTAG
Organism: Parotocinclus haroldoi; assembly: GCA_034779995.1. Taxonomy (NCBI): domain Eukaryota; kingdom Metazoa; phylum Chordata; class Actinopteri; order Siluriformes; family Loricariidae; genus Parotocinclus; species Parotocinclus haroldoi. Next base: position 20,797 of record JAUZST010065108.1, on the reverse strand, counting down.
AGATTTGATACAATATCATGTGTAGGCATGATAACATCAACGATGACTAATCTGTAGCTTTTGTCGACATTCCTCTTCATTCTTTCATTTAAGCACAGTATCTTTTGCCTCCACATTGCCTCTACAGATATGGCATTGGTTACAAAGCACAACCACTAATAGGTGGACACTCAATGGAATTAAATTAAATTAAAATTAATTTATATAGTGCTTTTTACAATGGTGCATTGTCTCAAAGCAGCTTTACAATATTATATTATCTTAAAAGGTCAATCCCAAATTGAGCAAGCCTAGGGCGACAGTGGAGCGGAAAAACTCCCTGAAAGTAGTAGGAAGAAACCTTGGGAGGACCAAGACTTATCAGGGAACCCACCCTCCTTGGGTGAATGTGATATAAACCCCTTGTTCCCATTCCATGTGCATTCATGGTACTAATTAAAATTTTGAGCACTTTTTCTCACCACATTGCAGCAACCACAAAGTTTTGCAAGTTTGTGCAACATCAGAACCACTGATGCACTGCCATCAGAAGCACTGCCCTCTTTCAGCGGTTTTCTCGACACCAGATGCCAGTTTAATAGCTACAGGATTTAGTAAATGACCAGGTCTGGAGACAGCGTGTGCTCAATAGAAAGATCTTTATTTTCAAGCAGTCAAAAGCAGTCTGTTGTAGTCTTTTTGCTGTCTCAGTGCTCCCTGAGTTTACCCTCTCTGAGATTCAGTTTTATGCACATGGCATTGGTGCCAAAAGTCTGAGTCCTCCTGTGAAAATGCTTGCTTGGATCATTGTGAAGAAATCTCCATACTGCAGCAGGATAATAACCCAAAACATATCTTAATGCTTTGCAACAACTATTGAGGGCAGCACGGTGGCCTTTCTGTGTGGAGTCAGCATGTCTCCCTGTGTCTGCATGGGTTTACTCCGGGTACTCCGGTTTCCTCCCACAGTCCAAAGACATGCATGTTATTTTGTTTGTTCACTCTAAATTAGCATCGATTTAAGGGCATAATGGCCTGCCCGCCCAGCCACCTTTAAAAAATGGCTAAAACACCACTGCAGTAATGTGACAAACTGGTCGGACAAGGTGACAGGGTAAACAACTATTGAAGACAAGAGCATATTAAAGAGTGCTGGACTTCGGGTGGACTTCACAGTTACCCGACATAAATGGCATCAAGCATTTATGGGGGCACTTGAAAACAATGCAAGCATTCTGCAGGATCACAGGATCCTCTTTGGTATAGTGCTAAAATATTTGCTGGCATGAGCATGAACAATGGGGAACCTACCAAATACTAATAAATTGTTATGCTGATTGTTTAGTATGTATTGTATAGATTTTTGAATGCTAATCATGAGAATCACCTTAAATGTCACCTCACATACCCTTTGCAAATGTAACCTGTTGATTCAGATTCCCTAGTGTACTGCCAACAAGGTACGTCCAAGAATGCCTCGGGGTAAGTGAGTGACTCTTATAACACAACCAAAATTAAATGACTTGGATTAGAAGTAAAGCAAAACTAATTGGTTCTCGATTGAAACGAATTGATTTGTTGAAAGGATTTGTCAAAGTTAAACCTGAAAGCAGTCCTGTTCACCCTTCAGTACCCTTTGGCTATGAAGTGCAGATAAAGGAAACCAATTAACATAACGTAACTGCTGTTTAAACACATGCAGTGCAAGGGGTGGAACATCCGGAACATCTGGAACATCTAACAGTATTAGCATTGCTGAATGGAATACTCATAATAAAGGGTCAGATCACATTAAAAAGCTGGCTGCTCTGTTAGCGTTTCCTTCCAGGTCCAAAAATTATTTCACATAAATATTTATCAACCCAATCATATTTCTGCCTCGTCTTCATATAAAAGCTAGATTAATGAACAATTGTCTTAAAGCAATGAACAACGAAGTTGAAAAAAATCGCTATTTCATTTCCAAGAAACGTTCAAACTCTCATTCTAACTTTGCAGGCCTTAAAAGATTCTACTCCATTTAATTGCAAATCACCTGCATGCCTGCTCAAGACTTTGGCCTCATCGGACATCGTTCTCAGAGATCAAGCCATGCCCACGAGGCCAAATTTCCACAATAGAACTACTCGGTTCCTTCCATTCACTGAAGGATACTAGGATAATGCCTCTTCTATTCTATGCACTTTTGTTATCTTTTGCAGTTTGTTGTATATTTATATATCTTTACATTTGCATCTTCCCGAGGTTTGCATTTATTGCGTCCTAAATACACTTTAGTGTCAAACTGCTTATCGATGTCTGCATAGCATTAGTTGGCAGTCTAACATTATAGATTATTACTGTTGGCACACTTTATAAGGCACTCTGGAAAGAACATTTGCCAAATGACTTATTAATATTAATAGATTCTGTAAATGTTAAGTTGGTCCTTCTTGTATACGGACTACTTGTACGGACTTCTACCTATTTGATACAGGGTTTTTTTGCCTGATGGGAGTCATTTTCATTCAGCCATAAGATAAAAAAAAGTTGTATAAATCACATTTAGCAGTCCAGGGCACCCCTGTAGCTTTGGAAAGGTTTGGTGTCAGGGATGAGGTCCATCTCTGTTTGCTTGTGTGGACTCATGGCTGAGGTTGTAGCTAAGATCAAAGGTAGTAACTAAGGAAGAACTTTCTGTTACTACACTATTATAAAAATACTCTAAGCATTTTTAGGCATCAGTACTTAACTTGATTCATTTTATAGCTTTCTTTGTAATTATAGCATTTCAAAAGAAAAAAATCCATACCGTTTACTCACTGCTTTTTATTTATATATCTTATTTTTTATTTTTCTCTTTTATTAAGCAGCTTCTAGCCAGGCATCAAATGAAGTGCAATCAGATTCCTAAATTGATTGTTTATGCATTGAAACTGGAGTGAGGGTGTACATGGAGAAACCACAATCATGGTGTTGGAGAGTACATTACATATTGTACATTGTCAGTATTTTAGAGAATACATAAAGAAAAGAACCATAAGTGTAGTTTGTTGGTGTGTGTGTGTGTGTGTGTTTGTGTATGTGTGTTGAGGGGTGGAGGGTTGTCAAAAGCCTTACCCGTTCCGCTTCTCCATGAAACGAACTTGAAAGCATTACTCACTTTACTCATCCTTTTCAATTGGTAAAAACCTGCCCTGGTGCTGTGTGCAAGAGCTCATGTTATTTACGTTACTTATGTTATATACACAAACAGTATAATACACACAACAGAGAAGATTCCAGGAAAAGAAGGGAACTGCCTTTCACAACAATAACCCCCTCCTCTTACTAATTCTTACCAGAATTCATCATGCCATCTGTTTTCCTGTTCTGTTTTATATTAGGTACTATATTCATTCAATTTAAGATAGATTATTGCCCCATCTAGAGTTGTTCCTGCCGTGCCCTGTGTTGACGAATAGGCGTCGGCTTTCCCCGCGACCAAAACCAGGCTTAAGCAGAAAGAAAACGAAAAGGAAGCAAAAAGAAAGTGAACAGATAACTGAAGGTTGTCTGGGTAAGATGTGCAAATAAAAAGTAAGTGCAACTGTGTAGACGACTGTACAGTGCTAGCAGAGTATGTACAATTAGTTATAATGTGTATGATTAGTAATGTCCGCCCATATTAAAACATGATCAGTGTAGGTAATTTATTCTGTGCAATAAATTCAAGTAAATGCAAATTAGTACATTGGATTGGTAACCAACTCAATACTTAACATACCACGGTCAGTTTTTGGGGTGTATCTTGTTAACGGCCAACGAGTCATTGGATTAAAAAGCAACAGAACAGTTACCAGTTACACTATAGATTTAAATTCGCCTTAAACATGATACTGTTTTGATCCATTCCATTTGCTGGCTTTTCTTCATGTTAAAGTCTCCCACCTTTTCAAAAACAAGCCTCTATCTACGGACACGAGCTGAATTCAGTTTTGCCCTTGGTTACTCTGTTTCACAAGCCTGAGCCATGTCAGTGTATGATTTGAACCGTACTTGCCTCCAGCCCTGCCCTGTCAGAGCTCATACAGTATTCACCCGTTGTATCTCCTGGTCAGTTCAGCAGAAAACACAAAGTCCTGGAACTTGGACGCAGATATCAGAACGCCTGGAGGTCATGACTGCGACCAAAGCGCTAGCCCTTTTTTTTTTGATCAATATTGCAGCACACAGGTGAGGCAGAATGATGTAGGAACTGGTCGAGGAAAATAAAAAGAGACCTTGCTAAAAAATCATAGGTGCAAAATGGTTTGAAATGCAGAGCTATCAGGAATAATATTTTATCTGAAAAAAGGTAAGAGGAAAGAGAGTCAAAACAAACGTTTGGGTGCGTTTGAGAGTCGTTAATTAAGGCTGCAGAGGATGTAAGGTTAAGAAGCTTACATGCCCACTACCACCACTTCTCTACTTCTTACCCAATTAAGAGGGGAAGATGGTATTAAGGGACAAACTGCTCACTGGAAGGGTTTCTTTTCTAAAATAAGCCAATAATCCTGCTTTCCTTAACATAAATCTGAACACAGTGGTCCTCTTTTAATTGTTAATAGAGGATTAGAACCATGAAGAACCCTTAAAGCTTCTTTTTCTAAAAAACGGCCTAATAAATTAAGCCTATATGAAAGGCTGTGTTGCTGTGAAACAGATGATGGCTTGTGCAACCCACTGGAATTTGTGTGTCTGGCATGTTTGCACATATTTGTCTTGCTATCCCTGCGAGGACTTTCCATTGACATGAATCACAATGAAGGATTACTGCAACAAACTAATGCTACACCTAGACCAAACCTCTAACCTGAACCTTAGCCTCAGTGACTTACAAAAAATATTTTGTATGAAAGTTGGCATTTTTATATACACTGCTCACAAAAATTAGGGGATAATTCACTATCATTTTTGTGAGCAGTATATATAAAAAGGTTCTCAAAATGGTCCTCACAAGTGACAACTGACTGGTTTTCCTAACACTGCGAGGATATGGTCCTCACAAATCTTTGTAACATGGGAGGAAACCAGAGTACCTGGAGAAGAACATGCCAACTGCACAGCTGTGGATTCCAGCAGCTAAGAAGCAAAAGCCTCAACCACCACATTGTCCCAGTCGTCTTCCATGTCCTTCTTTTGGAAATTGCATAATTAAACAGAGCCTATTGATAATGAATGATGAAATGCCAATCCTGCATTGTTAATTCAGGAGGTAGGTTGACCTGTTTGAGGAAGAAGCTTCTGTATCAGCAGTTTTGCCAAGGTTCAGAAACGAGGTCAGTACAGGGAGTGATTCAAATTAGCAGTAGAAATAAAAGTCTGTGTTTTATATTTGGTCCTATAACTTTTTTTGTTCCATTTGACATTCCTGATCTATTCCTGTAGGCAATTTGCTCAAATCCCCTGGGTTATGTCAGTTACTTCAAGTGCTGCAAGCTTGCTGAGTTAAAAAAGGTTCAAAAAGGTCAAGCGCCAAGCGCTCACTCCATTTTCTCTTAGAAATGTCTGTCTGATAGTTTTTCCATGCCTGTCTTTCTTACTACCACATCACATTTATGGTCAACCTTGAACCCGACGAGCTCAGAGTTTTCCACATTAACATTATAAACACAGGTTTAAGCAGAAGTGGGAAGTAACAAAGTCCAAGTACTTGTGTAATCGCAGTTGGTCTGCCGAAAGATCTGAGGCGCTCTTGAGAAGCAGGTCCACCTTTATGGCCGTTTAAATGATACATATATGATAGATTATAGAGATAATCAGATGATACAAAATTTCAGCATAGTCAACTATGCAGCTGCGAGCGGCCGTCTGACAATAAAGAGCTGTCTAAAACTTTTTAAATGATAAGCATTATGCATTATGTATGTTTTTATTAATCAGACAAAAGATGTCCCTGGTGTATCTAGACTACTTGTGGAGACAAAATGCAGAGGGGCGCAGCTCCTCTCGCATAAAAATAAGCTTGTTAAACACTAAATGGATTAAGTGATTTAACATAAGTGGGCGTTACTCTGCCATGGATAGGAAATAAAGAACAAATTAACACTAAGGATTTTTAATAATTGCATTCACTAAATATATAGCCCTGAGTGATCATTACCTTATCTACAGCTTGCCTGTGTCTAAATACAGTACATTCGTCCAAGAGAACATATAGTTTATAGGAAACACTTTGGCATAATGGGAATGTAGTGCCTGCAGTGAAATCGTGTAGCATGTCCTGTAGTTCTGCTCAGCAATTTAGGATCCTTTGAATGGGTCACAGCAACATTTTACTGGGCCACATGTCCCAATAAAGTGGATCTGATGGCACCCCTGGTCCCTGGTTTTATTTCTTTGATGAATATGTGAAGTATATTAAAAAGTGATATAACATATCTAAAGGTTTTTCAAGTGTTTTCTTTTTAATTAAGCAGCACATAGGAGTGTTTAAAACAAGAATTGTTTTCAAAATGACTGAATTAGTGAATATTAAAATGTCTAATTCTGTATTTTGGATGCTCGTGTCTGAAACTGTTTTTATGCTGTTTCATATTTGTAGGCTCTTTGTAGGTGCTTCGTGAAGTTAGTATAAATAAATAGTATAAATCACTCAATACCACCCGACCCTTTACCCTCAATAAAAGTTGCCCTTTTTAAAAAATCGAGCTAAAAAGGCTTTGTAAATCAACATTTTTTTTTACTGTACAATGGAACCTTGTTTTTTGTCATTAATCTGTTTCAAAGTGCCTGTGATAATGACCTAGAACTGAAGCCATATCTCCCATAAAAAATAATGTCAATACAATTTGTTCCAGACACTCCAAAATATTAACAAAAATACATTTAATACAGAATAACTATAGTTTTATATACAAAAGCAATAAGAAATAAATGCAAACACAGTAATCCATAACTTGTATTTAACACTCGCACTCAACAAAACAGGCACAAAAAACAATGGAAATGTTTGGGATGAATGAGGAACAAAGCCAGATGGAACTCAGAACGGCTGGTGTAATGCTTGGAGTCGTCCTCTCTTTAGGTTTCCACTCAAACCCAGTGAGCTTTAGCAGGCAAACATAAGCACGTGGATCGGAGCTTCTCCAAAGCTTGGAGACGTTATGAGCGGAAATAAAAAGGATTTAGAAAATAAATGAACTGAGTGCAGTGACAAAAAGAGTCCAGTGAAACAATGTGCCTGTGCACTCCGTTTGAGGGTCTCTTAAAGAGGCAGTACACATATTACTCACTCCTTATGGCTTATGTTACCCTCCGGTCACTGTGCTCCTCCAGTGAACACCGTCTAGCTTTGCCAAAACTACACACAATGCAATCCAGACTGTTCTCATTCCTCGTTCCCCAATAGTGGAATAAGTTGCTAAGTGCTACCAGAGCAGGGGCATTTCTGGCTACCTTCACTTACTTGGTTTCTACTCCTGGATTTCTCCTTTTTTCTTTGAAATGTTTTTACCTTGTATACTTATGTCCTTATTACTTAAGTAACAAATCACTTGTAAGTGGCTTTGGATCAAATGCAATGTAATTTTACGTTATAGTGGTAGAGTGAACCGGGACAAAATTTTGCTAAATAAGGCCACACCAAAATGTATGCTAACTAGGGAAATGAATAATCAAGGTACCACTGTAAGTAAATTTAGTAGCATGTACTTAAATACTTCTACTTGAGTAAAATATATACGCTATATTCCACTTTAGTCTTTTTAAATGAGATTAGTAGTACTTAAGTAATGAACTTTTACATTAGGTCAAATGGTACACTCCTTTTCTTTTTCAAACGTCCAGTTTGAAGTGTATGCTAACTTTAGGCGTAATGCTAACTTTAAAAACAGCTTGCGATTTACTTTTAGGTCTGGTTAAATAAGCTTCTTTCTCTTCATCAAGGTGGCAAGAATGTTTTAACTGCACTAATGTTTTAATCCATGCTTTTCCCCATCACAGTCATTCTGTAGCCATGGCTACACACAGCAGTCCCGGCTAATGGATCATTTATGTGCCAAATTATCATGGGCACCAGCAGTAAAGTTGCATCGGTACACATACTGTGCTTATTTACTCATACTAGGGGGGTGAGGGTAAGGGGGATGGGGTGGGGGGCCTAATGCACCAACCTTAACCCACAGGAAAAGCAGGCCATTAAAGATGTCTATTTAAAAGCTTTGTAGTTTTTCCTAGGGAGAAGTGAGATCAAATGGATAATATTTTCACTCGTTATCTCACACGTTTCTCCCCTCTAGTTTTAGCAGCCATCTCAACAGACCTCAACATCAAGATTGTCACGCGTCCTCCTGATATGCTGCAAAAAAAATAACTGGGCTCTCCAAATGACCTTTTCACTTCATTGTCTTGTCTCAATAATCCAATTGAATCCAAGAAAGTTGAAAAAGCAAATCAGCTATTTCTCAAATGTATGTGACAACTGTTAAATAAAGAGGCAAATACAGCTAGAACAGAAGCAAGGAGGGTTATGAGGGTTTTGCACAACATTCACTTATTATAACTAGTTATAACCACACCCCTTCCATGTTCTGATTGGTCACCTCAAAGAACCATGTTGTAGTCATGTTGAATACTGCCCTCAGGAGATATTTCAATAATTAAACTCCATCCTGCTAAATCAAATGCTCATTCATGACTGAGTTCATCAGTCTATTTATTTATGGCTGCAATGTTTAGACCTTCATGTCTGTTGTTTTTCTTAACTTGATCTATATACCCCTAATTTTAGATTGGAAAAAAAATCATTTCAGGTCCCACCAGTCAAAGCTGTGTAACACTGAATACAATAAGCAGGTGTGTAGCGAAGCATTCATGTGCAGTCGTGGCACACAACATAGAGGATGACTGCATTTGCAGTGCATCATGTAAACATTGTGTGAGCTGACTGGATTAAGTTCTTCATCCTGTTTTTTGGACTTGAGCCACATTTGAACCCACAGAGACCTGGCACTTCTAGCACAGAGTCAGTTGTCAAGATGCATTAAAGGGATTAAGATGATGAGGTTTGCTTTTAATCTTTATTGCTTATCTCCATAGAACGTATTACCCACTACCTGGCAGATCCATTTGTCACAAGCAGTATATGCAAATTTTTGGAGAGCATCTTGTTCTGATGCCCTTGCAGTTAATAAAGATAACTAGCAGCCATCTAAAAATTAATAATTTGTATTATAAATGAGTTCTGTGATGTTAAGTGCTGTGCAGAAATCCATACTACAAAAGTCAAAGTTATTTAACTTGGAAATTTGAGTACAGATTAGGCCAATTTTACTTGGTTACAGTGATTGGATGGTGGATCGGTGAGTAGCACTGCTGGAGTAACAGCTCCTCACAGCAAGAAGGTCCCGGGTTCAGTCCCAGGGTGGAGTGGCCTGGTTCCTTTCTGTGCGGAGTTTGCATGTCCTCCCCGTGTCTGCGTGGGTTTACTCCCACTCCAGATACTCTAGTTTCCTCCCACAGTCCAAAGGCATGTCTGTTAATTGATGTCTCTAAAGTGGCCCTTAGCGTGTGACTGTGTGTGTGCCCTACGATGGATTGGCACCCCTTCTAGGGTTGTTCCTGCCCTTGCGCCTAGAGTTGACCGGCTGACCCCGTGAGAAAGTAAGCGGAAGAGAATGAATGGATGGATTGGTGGATGGACAGTGATTGGTAGCCAGCTTGTCCCACTGTGTTCCCACAGAATACACATTTTATCATATTAATTATTTAGCCAAACATTTGCAAACTGTTATTAAGAGTGTGTTCATTAAATGTTTTTCACCCCTTGAAATGCAATTAGTTTTATTAATATCGGAAGAGGCCTGTACTGTGCAGAAATAAGTCGCAGGGCGTAAACAAGACAGTTTTCAGTTTTCATATTTGGATCGCCAGAACAAAATGACAGAATTCTTACAAGCTGATCTTGTTAGGAGGCCTACCTCACGCTCGCTGTTCTCGCCGATTGCCGTTACAGAGCAATAAGTGAGGCAGATTATATTCGGAGCTTAAATGATGACGTGATGACGTACACCTGGGGCTCCCGTTACCTAAGCACGATCCCTAGAGCTGTCCTTTGCTACGTCATCACAGAATGTACGGTCCCTCGCGCTCGCGTCACTTTATGCACCACAGTGAACGCTAAAACCATAGCACGTCCTTCTCCCGCTTACATGGTGACATCCCGGGGCTTTCAGTCGACGGATGAGTAGGGGGGAAACCCCTGAGGTATCTTAGCCTTACAGGGACATCACAGGGTTTCTAGAGGCTTCGGCTCTGTCTGGCTCCCTAATTAGACTCCGCTCGGTCGGCCGCTTCAGGAGCTCAAGCTATCGCTCGCCCTACGCGTTACGGAGCCACCTTGCTTCCCTCTCATTGGGACGCGGCCCGACGCCACTTCTCGCGCTTCCGCAATCGAGCTGTCGCTCGCCCTCTGCCGTTCCGGAGCTCCTCCACGCCACCTAAACCAAATTGGCGCCTGCTCGTGCTCACTACACGTCTGCCAACTGTTGTTTCGGGGCGCATAGTTGGCGTGAACACGAATCGGCGGCTATGCACGCCTAAACAACAGAGGGCAGATGTGCGGTGAGCACGAGAAGGTGCCGATTCATGCCGGGCCGCATCCCAATTATTTAAAGATTTATTTTGGATCCAGTTCTGAACTGGAACCAGGTTTAGTAGAAGTGCAATGAGAACGTATAAAAGAATATCTCTGTATATTTGATGCTTGCCACAAGATATCCGCAATGTTTTTACCACAGTGAGTGAAAGCTGGTCAATTAAAAACTAAAATGTTATCCTGATTGGAATGTTTAGGCTCTTTCAGGTCTGCAAATCATATTTAAGAAATGCTCATTAATGTGATGTTTAAACAGAATTGAATAGATAGGATCAGCATTAGAAGGAGCTAAAGCTTCACTTGCATTTAAAGAGTTCTTTATCAGTACTGTCAAGATTTTAATAACTTTCCTCCATCAGTCCTTTCTCTCGCTATATATTTTTTTATCAGCTCTTAATTATTGCTCCGTGTGGGAGTATGACTCGATTCAAGCCACTTAGATGTAGGGTGACATAATAGGGTTGTCTGCGGGAAGACATCTCATTCCTTTTTGTGTGACCTCATTTTAGACGACGAGCATTAGTCAGACGAATGAAATTGCAGGAGAGGTGAGTGAAGTGTGCAACTTTTAAGCCTATGTCAGGATAGCCAATTAAGAACGCCAATTAACGGGAATATTCACCTCACAAGAGAGCATACTAAATGTGCTTGAACACTTTGCGGCTGAAAGCTTAATCAAGCTTGGTATGCAGTATTAACAAATACAATTCAAAAATCTGCCGCTTCTTTAGGCTGTAGGGACAAGTATTTTTGTGACCTCCACTTACATTTAAGTAGTGGCAGTATCTGGCAGCTTCATAGAGACGCCAAGTTGCCCCCGCTACAGTCTGAAGGTGAAACTTGCTAAAACGTACAGAAACTGGAATAAAACCAGCAGAAAAGAGTACAATGAAGGGATAAATCCAAGTCTGAAATATTTAGGTCCAGTTGTCGACAATGAGCTGACATATGGTGATTATTTTCTAAAAAAATCTAATGGTGAACCAATACTTTTGCACAAGACCATGTAATATTATTGATTTAATAACTAAAAATATGACCAAGTATATTATTTTGTCTTGTGAATTTAATTGGGTTCGTTTTGCCAAGTGTGAAAAACTGATGTTTAGATCAAGGGTTCACAAATATTCAAACACCACTATGGAGACAGCTTCTAATTCTAGAAATATATGTGCAAGAAACAAACTAGTTGTAAGACATTCTGAATCCGTGCCACAAATAGGGATTGACACGGCATACTATTAATTTGTTGACACCATGGCAACAGGCCAGGACTTCAGATGATGGAGGCTGACTTTTTATTTCTGACTGGGAGGTTGTCAGTCATACTGCAGACTTCTCCATGATCTAGCTTGATCTTTCTTTTTACTGCTAACACAACAAATTTTATAACACTGGACTTTGATAGGAGAGTCAGCAAATACAAATGTAAGTAATTGTTCAATATTAAAAGTCAAGAGTGGAGACCTCCATTTAATATTTACAGCATTTAGCAGATACAATTATTCAAAGTGACTTACAACCTTAGAAATGGTAGGTTAAAGCTAAGGGCCTTGCTTGAGGACCCAACTGTGGCAGCTTGGGGCAGAGGTGGGATTTGAACCTGGAACCAGCTCCGGAGTCCAGTACCTTAACCGCTAGGCTACCGCAGTCCCTGTAGAAGGGAAAAGGAAGGTTAAAAATATTTTAAAATTAAAGTAAATGAAAAAATCTAGGTAAAATGCAAAAAGGAAAGAACAAATATAATGAATAAACTTAAAAACAGACTATGGGAAAGAACAATTAAACCATGGACAATACAACAAACACAAAACATGTAAGTCATTTAACAAAACATGTAGCAAGTAAGTGAACAACAAACAAATTAAAAAAAGAGAAACAAATCACAAAGAAAGGAATAAACAGAGGATATAATAAGGACAATAGAAGAAGGTGGAAACAATGCTGAAAACCTCAAAAGAAAGGAAAGAAAATATAAAGAATGAATAAAAGAGAGCATTAGAAAGAACAAATAAACAATGGAAAATGTGACAAATAAAAGAATAGAAATTAAAATAAAAATAACATGGAAGTGATGATCTAAGAAAATAGCGAATAAAAGAAAATGCAAACAAATAGTAGCAATTTAATGAAATGGCTAATGAAGAAAGAAAGAAAAGAACAAAAGGAAAAAAGTACATAAAAAAACTGAAAAAAAATCAACATATAGAATGAGTGAACAACAAAAATAATTAAGGACAATTAAATCAGTGAACACACGGCAGAAAAAATACTTTGTTAGTCTGAAACTTGGCTGAAGACCTGTTTTGGTGAACAAATTATAAACGTTTTTAATTGTTTATTCAATTAACTGTAACATGTAGGAAGATAAAACAAGGAAAAAAGCTTGGACTTGTGTGTGAAACTGAAAGGATTGTTCAGGTAATTAGTCAGGCTTTACTGAGATTACAGAGGCAGTACTGTGCCCAGAGTCTGAACTGCCTTTCACTGTATGAGGAAGTAATTAAAAAGCAAGAACTACGCACACTCTCTTTAAACATACTCAAGCTCAGAAAACATAGCAGTCATGGAACTTTCTTTTCAGGTGGGTAGGTTAAAGACAGCATTTAAACAGCAAGTTTAATCAGATCTAAATTTGACAGGCTTTACTGCAGTAATAATAAACTGCTTGATCACCACTGCTGATGCAAAATTCCTGTTGGAATATTAAAGCCTGGTCTATTTTTCTGTATTTTAGCCTGTTTTACTTTGTAGTACAAGCCATTGCTTCAAGATGTCAAAAAATGTACCCAAGAGTCTACAATATTAGATTATGTTCTAATACACTTGAGGTTTATCCTGTGCTGCTGGGCTGCAGGCACAAACCTTTACTATATTACTTCAATTATACCATATACTAATACTATTATTGGTACATTTTAAGATAAAAATAAATAAGGACAGACAATTTGTTTATCTACATTCCTGAGGTAATATACACTTTGCTACCTGGACTTTTTGCAAATGCTGCCAAACCACTGCTGAGGTTTCTTAGTCGGTAACGATCTTCGGACAGTCGTTAGTGTGAAATTGTTGGTTTTTCTGGGTGTCAGTTGTTGAAGTCTGTTGCTATGATATGCTATGATAGCTGCTGTGTTTCACGGACATTGTCATTTCCATTTTCAGTTACCTGTATCGTACAACAAAAGTTCTTTGTTACATGCTACATGATCAACTTCCCATTGGAAAAAAACTGCCCATAATCCAATATGGCGGCTTTCATCTGTTTTTTTACCTTGTTAGAATTCATTTCAGCAGTCTTCACCTTGTATAATCAGCATTGTTGCTTTGTTAAGCTTGGCATTGTTGCTACGTGTGTATGCGATGGAGTAACACTTGAAGAGCTTCGGTCAGAGTGCCATTACTGTGCAACACTGGAACTCCTAGAACGTCTCTTATCAGATTGCACGGTCGGAAGCAACTTTTGCATAATAACCATTATTATTTGCCAAATTAAATGATAAATAATTTCGCTGCACTATCATGTTGTTCATTCATTAAACCTCTCCTGGTCCTGATCAGCAAAATCTGCTTTGAAACCGCAAACACGCAGCTACTCAGACGATTAGTCAGTCATTGGGAGTTTTATAATGAAAAAAGAAAGAAGTCTATGCTTAGACGGCCAGTATAATTTACATACGTGCATACTTACATATTTAATTACTTATATAAATAGCATGTTTGTCTCTATATGTCTATTGTATTTAGGAAAATACTTGGATAGGGATCTGGAAAAAAATAATGAAATATTTCATTTTAACATGTGCAATGTCCATTTAGTGATCCAACAGTATCAACTAACCAGAGTCATTTTAAGTAAATAATGCACTTAGGATAAGAACATCTGCCAGATACCAAAATAGAAATGCGACATATTAGCCAATTAATGTGCATTTGTGCTCTATAAACCACTGGGGACAATCAGACTGAAAGAATTGGTGTTGATTTAATGCAGGTAACCTTTAAGAAGCCTCATTACTGACAATCACTCATTGGCATTTCTGACCTTTTCCCCAGAGGTCCAGAGTAGTGCCATAATGATAGGGAAGAACAAGCCTAGCACCCAGCAGTGCCAGCAGAAAATACATCCCTTTTAAGTTTGAAATAATGAAGTATGATCTTTTTTTATTTCGAGTAAAAAAATCTGTTGTAGCACAGTTGCACAGTTGCAGTCCAATTATTCACGAATCCTCGCAAAACGCTGCCTACAGGATGCCGGTGGCTGGACATTTTTGCTGGTGGGCCAGTTTCAGTTCAGATACAGAGGTCGTTTAAAACTCGAGCGGCACTACTGTGTTAAACGTGTATCGGTCCAGAACACACTAACACACCACCACGTCAGTGTTAGCGGCGTGCTAAGGATTATACTGGACCCAAACACTACATGATCAGTGCAGATTAAAGAAGAAACATATGTACATATGTAGAAAAACAGATGGGCCAGTGTCTGTAATTACAGAACTAATTATAGAACTAATTATAGAAGTACAGTGACCATTAACTCTGACACAAAGAACAAGAAGTATATAAACTGAAAAATATAGAATACAGTTAAAAGATAAACCAGCATATTTGTCCAGAGACAACTAAACTACTATAAGTTTAATCCTGTCTCAAATATCCTATTTTAATTCAATTCCATTCAATTTTATTTGTATTTCTATAGCGATTTTTACCGTAGGCATTGTCACAAAGCAGCTTTACATTGTTACATATACATTGTCACAAATTAGAATCTATTGTCCCCAATCAGCAAGCCAAAAGGCGACAGTGACAAGGAAAAACTAAATGAGATTTAGAGGAAGAAACCTTGAGAGGAACTAGACTCAAAAGGGAAACCCTTCCTCATTTGGGTAATAAACATAACATTATACAGCAAAACATTAAAATAAAAACATGCAATATTTGTATGTAAAGATGGAAGGGTGAGCAATTTTCAGCATGGCTGGTCGTTCCGTCTGATATCACCTCCCACAACAGGTTCACCGCTGGAGTGAGAACCTCAGCAGAAAGTACCTTTATATATGAAGGACTAAAACTATAACTATAAATACAGGCCTTTTTGCTTGAGACATCAGAGTTTCACAAGTTGGTTCAAAAATGTGTTCCCACTGAATGAAGCCACTACTGTTAAAGATTTTCCGATAAAGATGCAAACACTATCGACTTTACCCAGCCGGTGAGTTCCATTATAGGTGTGAGCACATCAGGACAGAATCAGTCTACAGGGAAACAACAGTCCCTTAAAGCATTCCCATCCCTCTGTTAATGACATTTACAGCTTTTAGCAGACCCTCATCACCCTTAGAAAGTTACAGCTGACACAATTTATAGGGAATATTCAGGCCATTGAGGGCTAAGAGCTTTGCACAACAGTTACAGCATGATAATGTTTAGATTTAACCTTCAACGTTTTGCTCAACAGAACTACCTGGACCCCTGCTCTACCCCCTTACGATCAGTCTCATTCACATTCTGCTGCTGTTAGCTTCTGGGTTTGAACATGCCTGGTTTTTAGTCCTTCCTTTCGTACTTGAGGTGCCTTAACGTAGAATACACCAACAGTTGAGAGAGACAGAGAGCAGGGTTCGAAAGCTTTGTGGTAATGAACATTCAATACGACCAAGTCACTGACACAGCAAAGCTATTTTTTGACAGAGGTGTCAGCCAGACTTGTGGGCCTCCGCAGGGCAACTGAACTGAAAGGTCAGAGACTGCCCGGTTTTGACAAGCTCTGCTTTGCTTTGATGACCAAAACTGCCATGATTGATTGTCCTTTTGCTTCTTTTATTTCCTCGGCCAAAGTTTACGGCTCGCTTCGTCGCCCTCTCTGACTTTTGACAGTCGCTTTTCTGTTGGAGTTAAAGTCGAAGTGACACTGCTGTTGATGGGGAACTTGCTGAACTTCTGATCTAGTCTTCTTGGCAAGTATGCAGTGTCGATGTAGGACGCTTGTCCCTCTGGTCGTCCAACTGAACAGACGTGGCTGTCAGAGCATGTTGCCCTTCTTGTTATCACACAGTTGAGAGCTCTACAAAAGGAACATTTGACCTGTGTTCTGTCAGTCCCTGGTCTATGTTCTAGTCTGAGAAGCCTGGCTATGTAGCATGTATAATAATACAGTTTTGCCTTCTTGCTGTTTTGCCTTGGCAGTGGTACAAATGAGACAATTAACCAACAGAATATTATGTTCTTATAAAAAATATTATGGCCTTGTTTTCTGCAGCCACTTAAGCCAGATAAGTCTTTTGTTAGAAACAGGCACAGCTTAATATTTATGTCCTTTACTTTCTTCTTGGACAGTCAGGTCTGTTTGTTGCTCTCATACTAATTGGACACATTAGCCATCTTCCATGCTTCTTAATGCAACCAGAAAATTCACATGCACACACCTTCGTCCACCGACTAACACCCATCGATCAAACCTTCCCCATCCCCTAGTGCTAATCATTGTGTGAGCGATTCATCATTGACCGCAGAGGAGCTAAAATATTGACTTTGCTTGAGATGTGCCAACCCCTTTCTGCTTTCCCAAAAATCACTTCTTTCGCTTAGAGTCAGAGCACCTTAAAGAGCAACATCAGATGTGTTTCAATTGCATCTGTCTTTTCCATCTGTAGAGTGGGAAAATGTTACTTTAAAAACAGTTGGGCCAAGCTTAGACTTAGATCTGCACCATCAGATTTGAATCTTAGTATCCCTAAAAACAAGAATTAAATCAGTAATGAATTAGTATTAAGTATTAAATATGATCCATGTCATGGCTTAGTACTATAGGGTGCTTAGTACTTGTAGTGTTTTCAACATGGATGTTGGTGACACCGAGTTAAACCACAAATAAAGACCCTGGAGTTTTACTTGCAGCTTGTTTAATTTGTCTTCATAAATATGTGGTGAAAACTGAAATAACATACAATAAACTCAATTTCAACATGCAGAGTAATTACGTACATAATAAAAGTGCATCGTGCTAATTAAGTTAGAGTTTTTAGCAAAAATGAACATCAATATCCAAACACCTTTGTATAAACATAAGATACTGGAACTTACGGCATTTCTGCCTGATAATTCAGCATGGATGGCATCTGATTAAGTTTCCATACTGATGAAATGAATACAATAACGGAATTTTCCTTGCTAGCGGGAACCGGAAACCGGAAATACGTCACCACAAACCGAAAAGTACCCTTTTTAACTAAAACTTAAATAAATAATCGATTACTGTTCCAAACAACATTGAAACACTTACAACGTCACAAACATTTTAAATCTTACTGCGAACTTAATTAACGCCTTAAAGGCAACACAGTACTATCAACGTATAGGGTACATTTAGTGGCACCACCTCAAGAAATGTTGTGGAATTATTTCTGTTTATTGTCCCTCCAACAATGAAATGGAATGTCCACCCTTATGTAAGACTGTCCAAGTTTCTAAACTGGAAGCTGCCCCTGTGTGTCCTGGTGGTATGAAGGATGAGGTTTTTGGCAGGATTACAAATCAAACCAAAGCCAACATCAGGTTCTTAATTGATAACTATCTCTGATTTTAATCTAGATCACTGCCTTTTATGGACTGTCTCTGTTTGACTTCTTACCTGTGGGTATGAAGTTTTGAAGAAGTATCGCTGCGTCAGAGCGCTCAACGCTGCGGGATGTTCGTGCAGGCCTACTGCATTTATTACTCTTTTCCCTCATGAGTAATCAGCTGTCCGACCGGGACAATTTAAAAAATGTCTTGCCTTCTCCTCTCCAGTGATTTCCAGTTTACTAGATAAGGGACATGGAATTGACTTTGCCTTTAATGCCCTTGGAACCTATTGGAGCTATGGTTTAGGTATAAGGGTTTGTGGTCATGTTTATGGTGCACTGCGGAGACTAAATGTTCCCACAAGTAGAGAAAGACATGAAATTTTTACCTTGCTGGTCCCCATGGGCACAACAGGTTTTTTTTTTTTTTTTTTTTTTTTTTTAAAGAAAATGCAACTTCCTTTCGAAAAAGGGAAATAGTTCAGGTTAAAATTAGGTATAGCATTACTTATCTACAGTTATCATTATGTCTATGAGAAGTCCCCAGCAGGATCGCAAAACAGACAGACTTGTCCTCAGAGTGAGCTAAAGAGAGAAATAATATCAATATACCTTAGACACTTACACAGTATATTTGCAAAATATTTTCCCCGCTTTCACTATACACACCACATCAGGTTTGCATTACACAAATGTAACAATGGCATAACTTTTTTATTATTAATTCGAGAACGTAGTGCAGATATCCAGCGAGAAAACAAAGCTAGGGGGCTATTACTAATGGCAGGGTAGGTGATAAACAATGAAGCTAACAAAAATAGCAATGCTACGAGAAGACAAGGCTAACCAGCAGTAGCTAATGTACAAAGTGCTAATACAAACAGAGAGTTTAGCCATTTCTCAATATGTGTACTTGTCTATAGTTGTGAAAAAGTTTGTGTCTAGCCAAGTACTCTCCAAATGCCCAGATGTGTTTTTGCTCCACCCATATTACTGAGGATGCATTGAGCAGGATAGTGAGGCATGTCGCAACAACTGGACTCACAACTGGATGTATAATTTAGTACTACTGTTATTATGTTATGTATAAGTTAAGTTGTACATTTTTTAGTAGAGAATGTGGTTAACTATGCAGTCTGTTTATCAAATTTGAACTGTATTGCCTTATTTATTATGCATTATATCCATTATTTGTTCAACCTGTATTCTAAACATGAATATAAATTGTTGTATGGATTAAAATTACTTCTAAAAAGTCATTTGGTGCTTGCTTTTGGGAAGCTTTCTACAGGATTTCGTACTTAAATGCGATCGCGTTGTTGACTATTCAATGGAAAGTGAAAGGTCTAAGCACTCCTTCCACTCAGTTCTTCCACAGTTTATACAATGCATTTTTAAATTTTATATGAATGTAAACAGTAAACTGTCAAGTCTACATTGCGAAGCACGCTGTTCCAATGGTAGAAAAACCATACTGAGTTTTCTGGTCCTCAGGAGTGTTTACTTGCAAATCAAACCTGCCAAGGCCACACTCAAAAGTACGCAAGTACAAACTTGAGTGATGAAAAACAGCCTTTTATTACAAACAGGAGATCCAACACAAACAGGAGAGCTAACAACACCACCAGAAAATGTTCAAATTCAAACGGCTGCACTAACTAGACCAGCAGAAAAGGTGTTAATGCAGACGGACCAAGATAATCCAAAACAGAAGTGTTAATATAAACAGACAATGCTGAAGTGCCATTCGATACTGGACAGAATACAAAGAGAAACACTAAGGGGAAAGCTAATGGCTAACACAACATACAACGATGCACTTGGATAATAACACAAAAGCTAAACAAGGGGCCTAGACAACTAATTTTACCTTGTATGTACCTTGGCATGGAACATAAAGCAAGACCAAGATCCCACAAACCTGACATGGAGCATAAAAAGAAACAGGAGCTGAGATACAGGGGGAGTGAAAAGGCCAGACAGGGAAGTGAACCACAGTGACAGTATTTAGCAGTTCAGTGGAGTATGTACAGTATACACACACACAAACACACACACACACACACACATACAAAAATATATGTAAATATACAGAGGAAACTGGACACTGGTTGAAATATGAATGGAACCTGTAATACAGAAGCCCCACCCGATGAATCAAAAGAACCAATTGGCATGATAGTATATATAACAAAGAGGGGGGCAAGTCTTGGCCCTTTATAGTGACAGGACTTGCATGCGCAGTAACCAGAAAAACTTTTAGAAATGTAGCTTTCTGTGTTATTTGAACCCATAAATGCAAGTATGTTACGTCATTTTTGTCAGGCCATACCAGCGATTGTAAATATGCATTTAGACTGGACTTTGCGTCACAGAAACAATCGGCAACCACGAACTATTTTGAGGTAACAAATAGAAACTGTACGTTTATGCACACTGTAAATGTGGTTGTATGATCACGAGGGCTGCTCAGTAAAATTGTCAAGATCCGGTATAAGTATGACCTGGCCTAATACTAATACTAATAATCTAGTTGACTCGCCAAACTTACCTTTTACCAAAAAAGACCATGAAACAGACGTGTTACATCTTTGTATTTATTGTACTATATATACTATATATATGTACTATATATACAATTGTATTATATATA
>JAUZST010065087.1:0-22609 GCA_034779995.1 Parotocinclus haroldoi | reverse complement strand
TATATATAGTAACAGTAGCCAAACCTGCGTTATATTGTTATTTGTCAGCCAGGATGATTGCAATGCTTGAAAAAAATCTATGGCAGCCAAGATTCAGACCAAAGCCACATACAAATACACGTATGATAATATTTTGACTATGTCAAACTAGTACATTACCAATGATGCCAATATTATATGAACACTGTGTAGCACATAGTACTGCTAATTAGTAGCCATTTACCTCATTATACTTGAAGGACTTTAGTATTAGGGAAACTTCTAAATATTCTACAATAATTCTAAATAATGCATATAATAGTAGTACATGGCTAAGAAACTATCTGGTCAGCAAGGTTATAACCATGAGTGGGTATGAGCAAATAAAAGTTTAGCCAAAATGTCTATATTATTAATTATAATCTTGGTAGAATGAAATATTTTACTGAATCAGGTGATCAAATATTTCTGTAATATCACTTCTAAAAATCATTCAAACTCAAATTAATGCTCATTGGAAAACTAGCTCTGAACATGTCATTTCAAGCGATTATCTGAAAAAAAACAGCATTTATTAGACAGTTTATATTTTGTTTGGCACACAACTTAACAACCAACTGCCACTAAAGAAATCAAGAATGAGTAACATGACTGACTTGCACTACAATATGTTTTACATTGGGTCAAAATGAAGTGATTGCAAGGGAAACTAGGTACTTTAATTATTTTAACCGTCAGCTGCCACTGCAGGTAAACTATCCAACAGCTAATAAACCAGTTTGCTGTGCTCTTTTACCCTCTTAGAACTTGGAAAAATGTATTTGGCTCGAGGTTTTTAGATTAAATGTCAGCATTAAAAAGTTAAGCTTCTACGCAATTATACAGCCAAGAGTTAATCATTTCAAAATGTATGGCTAGCCTTTCCTGGATGCTTCTTTGAGTTTATCTTTTTTATCTAACAGTGAATGCCAAATGATGCCAAACTGTACTAGTACAAATGTGTTTAGTAAAAAAAAAAAAAAAACCTACAAAATAATATGCAATTGCAGAATGTATTTTAATAAATCACAAAAAGGAAATTCCCATAGTCAGGCTGTAATCAATTAATATGTAAAAGTACTGCTGAATTTTTATTAATTGTAAGTATATTAAAAAGTGTTAGGCTTTAGAAAATATGAACTTTTATAGTATCTGATTTGTATCAGTCAATCTGTGGAGTCACGGTGAGCAAGGCCTTTGGGAGTTGCCTGCACGAGGTCAAACACTCTGCGCTGGCAATCTGCTACTAGCACTGATGAACTGGCCTTTTAGTGCTTGGCATCTGAGATATATTACTTTCTCCTCCCATCATCTAATGCTGCAGACTGTGCTATAGACAGTCAGAGTCTCAATCTTCAATGAGATTACAGAATCCCTGCAAACATCAACATCAGAGGGTTCAATGCTCTAATTTCACTGTATAAATCAACTTTAAGGTATAGGATAAGTAAGTGAAGAAACTAAACCAAAATACCTTAAGGTAAAGTGATCTTAGAAAGAAAAATGGTAAGCATCTTTCCTTTACTTTAATGATTTAATTTTAGGCTTGCCTGTCTTATGTCAGTTCCTTAGCCTGGGTCTCTTAACCCACAGTGGATATTTTACGTGTATATCAGCCTTAAATTAGGAAGTATCGCAATATGGCATGAGTCATTACTTCCTTCCTGTGTCAAACAATTACTACTTCTGTCCCATCCATCTTGAGACATCAATATTGATCATAATGACACTGA
This sequence comes from Parotocinclus haroldoi, assembly GCA_034779995.1. Classification (NCBI taxonomy): domain Eukaryota; kingdom Metazoa; phylum Chordata; class Actinopteri; order Siluriformes; family Loricariidae; genus Parotocinclus; species Parotocinclus haroldoi. Next base: position 20,858 of record JAUZST010065087.1, on the reverse strand, counting down.
GATCCACAGCTGTCTGTCAAACCTCCACATCCATGTATCTGATTTATAATTCCACCCAGCAGGTCTGACCACAATGCACCTCTCCATTTAAGTCAGGCCAGAACTGCCTGGAAAAGCATTCTGACAAGGGAGGAAAGGATTTGAGTTCTATAATTGGCTGGCTAGAAACAAACAGCATCATCATAATTTGAGTTTTTGATGTAGTGTATGGAGAAATTAAATATGCATGCATTTTGGAGGGCAGCCTGATCCTAACTCAATCGCTTTATAATGTCTATAATTTAATCACTTGGGTCAGAGGCAATTTTCTAAATCTTTTTCTCAGTGTGCATGACTGCAGGGCAAACAGTGTTTTCAGGAGTGGAAGGAAGCAGACGGAAAGGTCAACTGAAGAAACGTCTACAAGTGACAAGAATTTCAAATGGCATATTAAGACCTACAGGCATTTGTCTTGTCCAGGGTGGATCAACTATGTCTGATATGTTATAACATAAAAGTGAAGTGTACACTGGAATATGGCATGTTTTGCCAATGCTGAAAATAGACATGGGAATATACAGTACAGTATGACTATTCACCTGCATATCCCTTAGAAACAACAGTCAAGTGACAGTAGTAGTGGATGGTTTAAGATTACAAACACAACTGGTAGTTATGGAGGTCTTATTGAAACTGTAATCCAATTCACAACTGCAGATCCATACTAGTACCTCGAAAATATCTTTAAAAAAGTAATGTCAAAAGGTCAGAAACACTGATTGCATGGCTTCCCCATACCACAGAGTGTCCTATGCTTGTTGTATGTTGTTTATGTGTGGAAACCTTCTTCTTGCAAACATTTGGAAACCTTATTTGTGGGTTATCTTTTTAAAAGTAGAGCCGTCATTTTGTTAAAAAAAACTGGAAAATAAGACTAATTTATATTTATTTCTTTTACATTTTACTTATTCTTGATTTATTTTCTCACTGGAGGCTTTGTGCTTACCGGATAAGAAGGCTTACACTGTATGTACAATATATACTGTGCAAAAGTCGTACGACACCATTAGATATGTTATTTTAGCAATGGAATAATGACCACAAAGGAGAGAACATATTGTAGATGATAGAACCCAACATTTCAACCAGTTAGCTAGTCATAATAGTCCAGTCCTGGTTTCAATCCCCAGGTCTGGGTCCTTTCTGTGTGAAGTCTGCATGCTCTCCCATGAGGGCTTACTCCAGGTACTCCGGTTTTCTTATGCAATTGGGTGCCTCTAAATTTCCCCTAGTGTGTAAGCGTTGTGCATGAAATTGAGTTAATAGTTGTTACTGCCTCGCACGCTATGCTGCCAGCTAGGCACCTGCACTCCCACGACCCTGTTTACGAGCAAGCGAACAAGAAAGTGAGTGAGTAAGGATGGCTCCATGCTTTACATCTGACCCTACCTATTGTCCAATTTTGGGAAGTCTGTGTGGATTATAGCCTCAGTTCCCCGTTTTGAGGTGACACCATGGTGATGATCTTCAGCTGTAGCCCATCTGCTTCAAAGTCTCATGTTATGTGCATTCAAAGAAACTGTTCTGCATGCCTTGGCTGTAACGAATGGATATTTCTGTCAGCTCAAACCAGTATGGCTATTCTCCTCTGACCTTTGGAATCAGCAAGGCATTTTCAAACTGAGAAATGCTGCTCACTGGATTTTTTTTCTTTTTGGTCCATTCTCTGTAAACCCTAAAGATGACTTTGTGAAAACCAGCATGTTCTGAAGTAATTAGGCCACCCAATCTAGCGCCAACATGTCACATTCAAAGACACTTAAATCACCTTTTTCCCTATGCTTGCTTTAAAATGCAGCAGGTCATCTTTAACATGTCTACATACTCAAATTGAGTTTCTGTCATTATAAGATATAAAGCAGTATTTCTGTTTTACTAAAATATAGTAACTCTGAAGCTGTCTTTGAAATGATTAAAATGAAATGATTAAAGCAGATATTTCTAGAAATACAAAATTAGTCTTTGGTCTTGATTCAGACTAATTTTATTGTTTTCCCTAATACACCTTGTAGAGTGTTATATGCTAACAGATTTTAAGTACTCACCAAAATCTACCAACCTAGTTGAAATCAGCAGAGGATGATTAAAAAATCAGGATCTAAATGGTTTGTTTGAGATACCATCTCAGAGCATATAAATATTCATGTTTTTTTAAACAGCAAATCCACCATGTGAGTCCCTGTCGTTCACTGCCTCTGATCATATTCAACTCTATTTATTAAATAGGTGTACTGGGTATTATCTTCCAGTGAACTGATTTCAGTGTTTTCTAAGATGGAACAATGCACCAAGATGCTATTGATGTTATCTTTGTTAACTCATAAAGAGACCATAAAAAAGTGAAGAAAACTGGAACGCTAAAGATGCAGATAGTGGGAAATGTGCAGGTTAAAAGGAAGCAGCAAGTACACAAAATAGCAAAGCGTGGCTAAAGTATATGTGTCAAGCAACAGCTTTAGGCTCTCAGCATATTAAATTCACAAAGGGTACGGCTGCAGTGGAAAATTGCTACACTATTGGCTGTGGGTCAAATTGAGACAGCTGGCAGCTCCATGAAAATATCTTCAACTCAATATGCAATAGGTTTGGATGTAATTTAAAATAAGGCTTCTTGTATGTATCAATTTGAAATATGTTCCACATGTAGCAGTATTAATACAATAATATTATATTTTTCTCTGACCCAGATTCATAAACATTTTGGTGGCAGGCCTTAAACAAAACTCCAGCACACAGATGCTACATTACCTTAAAAACAGTAATTACACTGTTACACAGAGTTGATGATGCATCAACACAGACTTTGTGAGATCACAATCATTAACTCACTTTATATCTACCTGCTAAATTTATCTCAGGGATGTGGAGGTGATAAGAGCATAAATGGATCGCACTCACTCACGCACTCACTCGCACTCACTCTCGCACGCACTCTCGCACGCACTCTCGCACGCACTCTCGCACGCACTCTCGCACGCACTCATGCTACAGTAAGTGAGTGCATAGGGAGCAAGGCAGGACCCCTAAACCGGGCACACAGGCACACTGACACTGACAGAGTCTCAGTCTCACTCACAGTCTCAGTCTCTCACGCACACACGCACACACGCACACACGCACTCACGCACTCACGCACTCACTCACTCACTCACTCACTCACTCACTCACTCACTCACTCACTCACTCACTCACTCACTCACAGGTCCAAGTTGTCTTAACACAATATGACTGAACAAAACTGGAGTACCTGGAGGAAACTCACAATGACACAGAGAGAACATGCAAACCACACACAGGCAGTGGCCAGGCCAAGACAGTGGAGCTGTAAGATAATAACCCAGTTGGACTTGTGCTGCTCTTTTATTAACAGTGTTTCATGTGTAGTGTATACTGTTAGGGGCTGAGATATTTCTTCTGTTAAATTTGCCAGACAGAAAATGCCTAAGGAATCATGTTACTGATTAAAATAATGCATCTTTACTGAAACATGCTTCAGAATTCTTAACAATAAACATCAGCACTGAGGTCTGTGGTAAGCAGGAAACATTTGCTTTTAACTTTACCCTGTGCGTTTGTAAGCAGCTGATAGCTACAAGATCCATAGTGAACACATCAGTCACTTCTGGGTTGTGCAAAACCATGAAGTGCAACAAAAAATAAATAAAAAAAATCATCCAGTAGTATATGGACAGTTTGTTTGCGCATGTGATTTTTTTTTTACATCAAGTGCATGGTCAGTTTAAACACAGGAATAGACCCTTAAACAAAGTCTAGCCATGGTGGGAGTGATCAATAGGATGAAAGGTATCGACAAACCCATTTAGGCAGCCAGAACCTTGATCAGAGAGCTGTTGGTTCAAGGCAGATTGAAAAGCATTGACTTGATTTATTACCTTGTTTGAAACCACCTTGGCAGACAAAGCCTCCTGATGAACTATAGAAATCCCACATGCCAACAGGTGTTTAGCAACACTGAAGCAATAAAGTTTATGAATTGTTTCTTGTGCCATGCACCATAAGGAAAAAAGGAGAAGTAAAGAAGACTTCAGTTCTTGTCCAAGCCATGTCACATTGCTGCATGACTCAAAGCAGAGATGATTAGACAGTGAGTGGCCATGAGGATATTGCTGTTATTAAACAGAGACACAGAGGCCATGCTGGAGCAATAGTCGCCTCACAGCTCCAGCATCCTTGGGTGCATCTCTACCCATATCCAGAACACAAACAACAGAAGATTCTCTACCCATCATTTCTCCTCATTTACTCAGTCTTTCATGGGTACATTGTGTGTACCAAATCACAATCAAATGTTCACACCACCTGTTTTGCAATCATATTACTATTTAATACATTTTTTAATTGATTAATAGCCCTGCATTGGCCCTGTTCCAACATTTCATGTAATGTGTCTAAGGCGTAAAGCATTAACAAGTGAAATTAAGTTGATCAGACAGAACATGAAATATGGGGTTCATGTTGTCTGCAAGGAAATAAAAGTGTTTGTAAATGACACCCTGCATAATTTGTTGGTTTTCAATTTCCATACTTTCCTAAGGTTTTCTGATTTGGGGTGGTAGTGGTTTTTGTTTTTTTGTTTATTTGTTTTTTATTTATAACCACAAGACTTCTTAAAACTGTATTTGTATTTATTTAGATCAAAATGCTCTGTTCTTTTCACTATTATTCACTGTGTACTCTATCTCACAATATGGCAGGAAGACATAAAATGAAGTATCCAGACAAAACACTAACATTATCTGTATAGAGTAACTGGGTGTGGGTCAATAGAATAACAATATACATTAAAAAGGTGACTTAGCTTGCTGAATAAAATAAGATTCTACCACTACTAAGAAGACGTTAGAAGCATGGCTACGTCTGAATCACTCACTGACTTATCTGCTTGATCCTGGGCAGGGTCTTGGGAGCCACTGCATAGGGAGCAAGGCTGGACCCCTAAACCGGGCACCAATCCACTGCACACTCACTCACATACTAGTGAAACTTTAGATACACCAATTCACTTAACATTCTTGTCTTTAAACTGTTTGAGGAAACAGAGAAAACACAGATACAGGGAGGACATGCAGACTCCACACAGAAAGAACCCAGAACATTCTCGCAACTGTGCAGCCCTGTGGCTACACCTGCATTCAGCAAACACAATCACAATTGGGCAATTTAAGAGACATATGAATCTAACATCTAAGTATGAATTACCCTAAGCATGTCTTTGGAATGTGGAAGAAAAGTGGAGTACTGGAAGAAAATCCATGACATGCATAGGGCCGACATTCAAACTCTGCACAGGGTTTGGGATGGAACCACAAATCTCTGGAACTGTAAGGTGACCACTCTAATCACGCTATTACTCATGTGTGCTGACTTTCTTCTTAAATCCCTATAATTTAATGATACTGCAATAAGCATACTTACTCTCATGTGAAATATTATAGTACTAATATGAAAATAATGGAATCTTTACATTTCAATTCTTTTTCGACAGTCATAGTTATCCAATGGCCCATAATGTTCCAACCATAAACAGCCCATTAGCATAGCTAACAATGAAATATTGTCCTTAATTAATGGCCTTTTGTCATTTCATAATAATGGACAATAAGTCATGGAACACATGCAAGTAGTACGAATGGATTTCAAACTCAATTTGGTCTATAAAACAATCGATCTTTCCATGTCTGTAATGAAATTATTTCCTCACAAAGGTCACTGGATTCAGTAATATCTACCATGACTGCTTGATGGTGAGAAACCTCATAAAAGGCCTCTGGTGTGCTGCAAATCACATTATGGGTTTGGGGAAGTTGAGCTAAAACCAGCTATTGACTTGCAGCCTGTGTGCTGTAATGAAAAATAATGTTCATGAGTGAAAAAAGAAACTCCCACAAACCTACATTCATTCAGCAACAGGCACAACCAAAACAAAAACCTAGAGAAGCGAATCCCAAAGCTAAAAGACTCACTGCCCCTCAAAGAGTCTAAAATGAGAGCTGAGCCACATTATGTGACAACAACATGATAGCAGCAAAACGCAAACAACATGTTATCATCTGTTACACTTCTGATTTCTTTGGCATCTGCAATCAGTTCGTGGTCATGTAATGTACACATCAAATTCAATGGGTCCTGTTTACGTTTCGGCATGCTCCTTTAATCGGAATGAAGCACACTCATCTAGTCACACCCTCGCATAATAAACACAGTAACATGACTAATTTATCGGGTGACTTCTACACTGAGTCAGGAATGCTTGGACTAATTCTGTAAAGCGAAAAACAACAGAGATCAAAAACAACAGAGACAGAAATAATTGAAAAAAGCAAATATCGTGCTTTTCACACTGCTTTTTTTACACTCTGTGATAGAAATTAACGGTATGCTGAATTTGAATAAATCAGAATGTGAATATGAAGATTAAGCTCAAGAAGATTCATTTAAAACGTGTGATATTATAAATAACATAGCAGTGCTCACACAACCCTGCTGAAATACCTGTATATTATTTGAAACAGAATTAACCTGCAAACACAAATTCCCATAAGCATGTATTCATTACTGAAACATAATTTAACATAGAAACTTCTGGTCAAACACTAAGTAATTCCATATCTTTATGGACATTGCATGCACAACTGCAGTATTACAGCAATGTTCAAATTCAATATCTTTTTCAGATTATTAATTAATTACATATGACTGGTGTTTTTTCTGACTGTTTCATCAAAACTGACACACTGTACTGTATATCCTTTGATTATTATGGTTTTTTTGATTGGCTTAACTTTTCCCCAAGAATGAATTGAATTGACTGTTCAGACCAGTAGAGCAATCTAAACTACATTAAAAAAAACACTTTTAATTAAATAAAAAGCAACAAATTCAAGTTTTATATGTCCAATTTCTACGAACTTCATTTTTATGCAACCTAAATTCAGAAAAAAAAGTTGTGATGGCGTGAAAAATACAATAAAAAATATTTTACCTTTATTTCTTTGCAGACAGTATGACTTGAGATATTTCATGTTCTATATTTTTTTAAATAAACACCCATTCCTAAAAAAATTAAATAAATACATAAATAATGACTTTAAACAGATGATGTCAAAAAGTGAGGATGGACCATCATACAGTAAAAACATATTGTGGTCAGACCAATAAGTAGTCCAGATCTTTTCTAGCAGAAATGCAGGCTGTGCTCCAGACCATACAGGTCCAAAGGCCATTTATATTTCTATATATATAAATTAACTGAAGGGGGAAAGCCTTCTCAACTCCTCACTTTAGTTCAAGATTCAGACACTCTCCATATATTTAACTCTAAGCTAAAACACTTATTTTGCATACTGGACCCAGAGTCCGGGGTTGTGTCTGGAATTTGGTCTGGAGTGTCTGGTGGCTGGGCCGGGTTTTAGTCCTCCTGATCCCAACTTGTGCATCCTTGCCTTAGACTAAGGGCAGAACTGGGGGTTCATACTCAGAGATTTATGGTGAGCAGGGACTTTGGGTTGCTTTCTTCTTGCCTCCTTATTGCGATGACACAGGTGTGTTGATTGCTCGGGAGGTGGGTTGCTGAGGCGTTTGGGGTTATGTTCTGCCTCAGTAATTGTTATTATTCTCAGTGCTCTTAATTAATAACTAACTACAGCTCCTCTTTTTTCTCAAAGCTTATGTTCCAGTACCAGTCACACACTGTGATTGTCCTTCGCTTTAACTCCAGTCAAGATGTTGAGTTTTCTCAAGGTTTTGTTTCATTTCCTTACAATATTTAGGATATTTTTCCTTTTTCCTTGCAACTGTTGCCCCAGGCTTGCTCAGTTTGATATTGATATATATATATATATATATATATATATATATATAAATCTGACTTAACTTTTCATGGTATGGGGTCCTGGTGAGATGACAAGATTAATGGAGAAATGTATATTGCTTATATTAAGCATATATTTTTAGCAATTTAAAGCAAGAAATTAAAGGACATCCACGCATTATATTATTTAAGACAATGTAAAAGAAGTAAAAACAAAGAAAGTTATGACTAAAATGTGTAAATACCTTCCAGTCTTTTCTTGAGGAGCATTACTTTTAAAGATTTGAATAATTTTGTCACACATTTGTTCACTACTGGAGATCCCCTGTCCACTTTGACTCCTTTTGGTCATTCTGTGGATGCTAATTTTGTTATTATCACCTGTTGACTTTGATTTTTTCTATTAAATTACTGGCCATATAACGCCTCTGTCCCAAGTTTTTTGGAATATGTTGCAGTCCTGCACTCCAGGAATGGGTGATTTTTAAGAAACTAAATGAAGTTGACCAATAACAAAACTCGGAATACTGTATTCTGGGCTCATACTGTATGTAATGAAAGTTTGAATAAAACTTCTGTAATTAAGTCAAAGTGCATGTACGGTACAAAGTGCAAAATATTTTCTTTTTTTACTCCATACTGTACCATTTTTTTCTGATTTGGGTTTGTATATTCTAGATCCAGAAATAGCACCAATATAACCTCAAGGACAGATTGAAGTTTCACCATACTGCTATGTAGAGATGCCATATCAAATGGAACGACAAATCAATAACAATCATGCACAAGTTTCTCAAAATGTAATTAGATATTTTTGTTGCTTATCGCTTCAGTGCGATACACTAATATCATTAGTGCCTCATAGCACAGAAAATAACGAATCTAGCTTTCATCCAGCTCTGATTATGCTATGAATAGTTTTCTCAAAAGCACAGGTGTCTCCACTTATGCTTATGATACAAATGCAACACCATTTCAATTGCCATTGAGTACTTTAAGTTGAGAACTGGTTATGAAGCCTATATTTGAATAGAAGATTGAAGAATCTGGTGCTCTTTACTCATCTGGCATCTGTGTCATTGTTCCATATATGACAATTCATATCTCTTTGAAAACACTACATTTCAACATGAATGTAAAAGAAGACTTAGGCTATACAGATTTCTGAAATACTCATTACATTTCAACTAGCCTTTTTAGACCTAATATTGAAAGTGGCTGCTGTCCCGTGACCTTTTCAGTCTAAAACAAAGACCTGCACAATTAGCTACTTTTAAATGTCAAATAGCCTTAAGTATGCACATTAAGACTGAACTTTCTATGAAGATCAGAATTATTATTTTTTAAAATGTAAATGCCACAAATGTCATTGTATTATAAAGGGCCTGCATTTACTTTCAGTCAATAATTAAACATTGCAGTATGGGACCCATTCCTGCTTGATTAGTGCAATTAAGGCAGCTGTGAGGGGCAGCAGCCGTGGGCAATGGCATTTACATTCACAGATAACTGAACAATGGGGAACTGAACAAATCTGTTAGTTCTGACCTGCTATTTAGCATCCATGCTTTTAGATGGACATGTAGCTTTTGGCAGACAATCCCATACTAAGCTATTTTAATTAAATCTACAATGTAAAAGCCAGTGATTTATTCAGGGACACATACCACCTAGCTCTTTACCTAATAGTAGTGTGTGTTTGAGTGTTAAGTGTGATGTATTGAAGACAATCTCTATTTACCAATGATGTAATGTTTTTAGATCTCACATAATATTGACCTATGTGCAGGATATTGAACTATGCAAACAGTTAGGCGTTAGTGAGCACGTTTCAGGTGATGAACAAAGAATAATTGTGCAAATCAAAGCATACATATAGAACAAGCACAACTCTTATGGTGGAAATGGGATGAGTGATAAGCATACGTTATTGCAGGATCTAACATCTTAAAAAAGTGACCATTTCTGATTTCAAATTTTATTCTGCTTATTTTTCGCATGTGTGTTCACATTAGGCAGTCTCTTTTTTGCCACAACGGTTGTAGACATGGTGCAAGATTTGAATCTGCTGTAAATCACACATCATTCTATTTCTATTTACACAGAACTTAGCCAGCTACTAAAGACAAGTCCTAATTCACTAATCGCAACACTTCATTTTAATGTATTTATAAATTCATTGTTGCATTCCCAAATAAAAAAAAATAATACTTTGGACAGTTATGAAAATGCATAGAAAGCACACACTGCTTCTTTTATTTACTTTTACTTTGTTCCAGACAGAATGAACCCAAGATATTTATTTTTTCTGATCAACATTTCATTTGTTAATAAACATCCAATTCTGCTTTTCTTTTTTGTAACACATTCCAAGGTTGGAATGGTAAAGAATTTCGTTTTTGTACTGCCATTTCTTTTCATCACACTTAGATGATGTTTTGGCACAGAGGATACCAAGTGGTTTAGTGTTTCAGGTGTTGTTTTGTTCAATTTTTCCCTGAAAATTATTGACTTGATGCATTATATTTTTCACATTTTCTTCCAAAAAAGTTCTGGAACACTAAGTTATCTTACCACATTACACATTTCCACCGTGTGATGGTCCATTCCAGATGCCTCCAATCCCAGAGAAGTTGATGCTGATTTTTGAGCTGAGGACCCGTTTTTGCACAGTAAAGTTGTAAGTGGCATTTGTGAATGTAACTCTGTATTGTAGGGCTTGAGAAAGGTTTGCCAACGTAATCCCTTGTGGTTGCCCATGTGGTTTTATCACCTATTGTTTGATGATGGTTTTTGATGCATGCTGGCCTTTACACACTAAAATTCCTCCTAACTCAAACTAAAATTGTTTAATGATATAATGCACTGTAATGGAAGACATTTCTTTAAGGTACATCATTTTTAACAATTAAATAATTTTCTTATACACTTGTTGACAATCTCTGCTCAACTTTGCTCATCAATGCTCAATCATGATTATAATAATTTGTTGACATTACCTGTTTGAAATCAGGGCATTAATTAGTTAGTTAATTAATTAGAATTTTTAAAATGGCTGTTTATTAACAAATGAAATGACGTTGACCAGGCAAACCATGAAATATCTCAGGTTCATACTGTCCACAATTAAATAAAAGTAAAAGAACATGTAAAAAACTGTGTTTCTATGCATTTTCCATACGGTCTTAACTTTTTCAGATTTCGAGTAAAGTTTCGGTCATTTCAAAGAGAATATTCCTGAGTACTGGTATATGGAATATGCAAATGAGACTGAAATGCTGGAATGCAGCATGTTTCATTAAAAAAAATGCATGTTTTAACCTAAAGAATCTATCTATATTGGTCTCATCCATACACAAAATTATTTTTAGTAGTCTTCTGGGTTGTCATTGTGCCTTATAATAGGTAGCAATGTTCTTTTTGCAGTATTTATGTTTTGAAACTGTGCCTCTTCTCATGGCAAACTCATGAAAATTAATGTTGGCCAATGTGGGAGAGGTCGTTAGTTAAAAGTTACCCTGTGTTCCATTGTGACCTTGTAGACTATTAAATGCATTATTTGTAATTCTTGTGACTTTGCAGACTATTAAATGCATTATTCCTAAATGTATTATTAAACACATTATTATTAATGTTATTGTTATTAACATAATTGGGCATGCATTCATATCTGATTGTAATCCCATTGACAGTTCATGAAAAAGCTTCATTCGGCAACATTCAGACCCCTTAAGTTTTTCACTCTGTTTCATTGCAGCCATTTGCTGAAATCAAAAAGTTCATTTTATTTCTCATTAATGTACAATCAACATCTCATCTTGACAGAAAAAAAAACAGACGTAGAAATGATTGTAAATGAATTTAAAAAGAAAAACGGAAATATCACATGGTCATAAGTATTCAGACCCTTTGCTGTGACTCTCATATTTACCTTGTCCAGCCAAGCTGAGCAATAATAGGAATAGAACCTTGTTGAGAGATGTAAAGAAGAACCCAAAGATCACTGTGGCTGAGCTCCAGAGATGCAGTAGGGAGATTTATGTTCCAAAAAGTCAGCTGTCACTGTAGCCCTCCACCAGTCTGGGCCCGACGGAAGCTATATGAGATATATGAAAACCCCTGCAAAGAGTTTGCCCAAAGACTCACAGACTATGAGAAATAAGATTCTCTGGTCTGATGAGATGATGATTTAACTATTTGCAATTAATTCTAATTAATAGTGCTCAACACCTGCCCTATACAATCCCAACAGTGAAACATGGTGGTGGCAGCATCAGGCTTGCTTGACTGCTTGCAATTGAAGGAAAGATGAATGTGGCCAAGTACAGACATATCCTGGAAGAAAACCTCTTCCAGAGTTCTCAGGACCTCAGATTGAGTTGAAGTTTCCAAAGCACACAGCTAAAATAACTCAAAATGGCTTCAGAACAACTCTATGACTATTCTTAACTGGTCCAGCCACAGGCCTGACCTAAACCCAATTGAGCATCTCTGGAGAGACCTGAAAATGTTTGTCTACCAACTTTCACAATCCAACCTCACGGAACTGGAGAGGATCTGCACGGAAGGATGGCAGAGAATCCCTGAATCAAGGTGTGAAAAACTTGTTGCATCATTCCCAAGGAGACTCATGGCTTATTAACCCAAATGGGAGCTTCTACTAAATACTGAGCAAAGGGTCTGAATACTTATGACCATGTGATATATATCAGATTTTCTTTTTGAAATAAATTTGCAAAAAAATCTACGTCTTTTTTTTCTGTCAAGATGGGATGCTGAGTGTACATTAATGAGAAATAAACTTTTTTTATTTCAGCAAATGGCTGCAATGAAACCAAAAGCGATAAATTTAAAGGGGTCTAAACATTTTCCATAGCCAGTAGACTAATGTGCAAGTCAGACCATCACTAGATATTGGTCAATACTTTATAATTTAACAATCCACTCTTTGGTTACAGAAAAACCTAAGAATGCTAAAAAATGTGTTTGACTACGATGCAAAATCACCTATGTCAGTGTGGTGCTTGACAAATTGACTTCCAATAAAACTAATAATACAAAAGTAATATCTGCTGCCCCTGTGGCGTCACACTGAAGAATTAATTAATTTACTGCACTTCACATTGGCATGACTTCCGCTTCGGCTAAATTACAATTTAAAAGCGGTTTTAAAGAGGATAGAGAGGCTTTTAAAATGCTTCCTCATCTGACATTCAGAAAGAAGCAAGAGTGCCTCACATACTTCAGTTAATGACTGTAGTAGGTGAGCTGAATTGGAAATTCATGTCTGTGAGCTCAAACAGAAAATGATTCAAAGTTAATGAGCAGACCAAGCACCAACACTTACTGTGGCTTGCAGCTCTCACAGTACAGTGGGGGAACCATATCTATCCAAGTCTCAGATTCTTCTACAGTTATACTGTACCAGTGTCACCAAATACTGTGAGAGTTAAAGTGGGCATTAGAAGCCGGAAGATCATCTCCAGTAATCTGTCCTTGAGGATAATTTGGGTTATCCTTGCAAATTGATAAGAACAAATTTCCTGAGTGGTCACAAAAGACTCACCAGATAACCATATGAATGGCTAACAAATGCATGAATATTTAGAAGTGTAATTACCATTGCTGTGCAGCCATGGGCAATGCACACTAACTGAGGTCATTAGCTAAGAAACTATATTCATAGAGTCCCAATAAAAAAAAACTTAAATAAATAGATTAACTAAATAAATTCCCCAGAGACTATTGCATACACAAACACAGCCGCATGTTGGTCCCAGTCAGTGGACCTATAAAATTAAAAGCCTGTAAATTGAAGGATTTTTGTAAAAAAAAAAACCAAACAAAACAACACAGATATAACATATGCAGGATCGTCAATAACCAAGTGACATTAAAGTACCATTTTGATGCTACATTTAATGACACTCTCAAGCTACTGGTTTCATAAACAACTTGGTAGTTAACTAGCTAAACAGATTATCCCATCCATCTGTTTGTCCTTCCAGTTGTCCTTTAACGACAATTAATGAGGGATGGACAGCATTCATAACAAATGGGTGATGATATTCTATAGGACACTGGAATCACAGTTAGGGCTCTACATTATAAAATGCCACATTCAAAATAAAGTCTGAGACCCAAATGATCCCGGGTACATCACTGATGATGCATCCTAGCACATCTTAGAGATGTATTTAGAAACGATATGGTCTGAATCAGCCAATGACATCTGAGATTAGACCACATGACAACCAAGAATAGTCAGTTGACTGCACGAAAAGACAGCAACTTGGGCAAGTCGGGCTATCAAGTCAGTTTGTATGCTTTGTGAAATGGAAGCCAGTCCAAACTATGAGTGAACCTTCAGAGACATTCCCCCAGGAGATCCTGAGAGGGGGGAGGATAAGATCCCCAGTATAAGGGACCTACGGATTAATGCAAAATGCATCTGCGGGAAAGTATGCAAAAATCCATGGGGCCTCAAAATCCATCACGTCAGGATGAAATGTTTGGACAAGGAGAAACAGACGCAACACACAGGACCAGTTCCTGGTGAAGCACAGGAGGATCATGGCCAGAACTTGCCCCACGGTGCCCAAGCGCCTCCACACACCTGTTCTCCAGACTCCATGCAGAATAGTTTGACAGCAGATCAGAAGGCACCCAGCAATGTTTGTGAGATTGTCCAAACAACAAATAAGGGCAACACTAACAGACAACAGCCCACAATGGAGACCCTGATCACTGTTAGCTATGCGTCAGAGAGATTTGGCCAAATTGAGACAGGGAACATTAGGAAACCCTACAATAAGAACAGCAGAGCCACCAAGATCCAACAGCTGCACCAAGAATTGAGAGTCCTCAAAAACAGTATAAGATGGCTAGCAAAGAATGATGGTTGCCTCTGGCAGAGCTACAAGAGTTCGTTATGAATAAACTCTGGACAAGCTGTGGCATTGCAGATAAGAAAGGAGAGGGCCAAGAAGCGAACATCATTCATCTCCAACCCCTTCGGCTTCATCAGGAAACTGTTTGATGACAAACGTACACCTTGAGCAAGATTGAGACACTTTCCTATCTCCTATATGATTTTCCTGAGCTTGGAGAGCCATATGATGTCTTGAAGCTGGTCAAACACAGGGAACAGTAGCAACAGCACTTCCTAAACATCCGAAACATCCTGAAGTGCAATTATCAGACCGTGGTATTGTTTTTAAGAGACTGGAACTGTAAGAAAAAGCATTGTCATTGGACTTGTGATGAGTGATCAACTGTCCTCTTCTCAGTTTGCAGCCTGACAATTATCGTGTCCTGATCTGGCATGAACGAGGCACATGGGAGAATCCCCAATAATTATGTTTGCATCTCAACTTTCTTTGACTTTACATTTGTTTTTCTGATGATTGTTTTCTCCAATAGCCTTCTAAATTGTCTACGTAAAACACGATGGAGAGTACTGTTCTTTTTGGAGAGTCATGGCTTTCTCACGCAACCCTGCTATGGATACCACTGATTTTCAATCATCATCTTAATTGTGGGCTCATTAACAATAGCTAATACGAGAGAGACTTTGGTTGCTAAACACGTAGCTCAGGTTAACATGCCTTGCGCTTGATTGGTTTGTGTTGGTGAACCAAGAAATGATGGTCTTCAAATTATTGAATTTGTACAGTCTGACTATGGATTGGTGGAGCTTAAACTCTTTAAAGATAGTTTTGTAATGTTGTCCAGCTTGATGAGCATTATCTACTCATCAATTAGTTTAATCAATTAGGAGTTCCTCCAAATGCTGTTTTCTTTGAAGATCACACTCTGCTGGGCCTATTTTTGTGTTTCTTACCCCAATTTCGGCAAATAAACAACAATTGTGCATTACATTTTCAGAATTATGTAATGATTTGTTTATCCCCTGCAGAAGACGTGTTCACTTCTTTTTGTATTAAAGATTGAGATTGTCTACATTCATTACAATTTGCAGTTTGAATAAATGTTTTTGCTGAATTAAAAGGGAGGTTACTGAACACAATTTGAGTAAGGTCATATTATTACATATACACTGCCTATAAAAATGAGAGGACATTTTATTCTGAGCAGTATATTTTTCTCCGCTCTTTTTCAATCAAGTCAATGTGACAACGCAAAACCTGGAACAAAGCTTTAAAATTTCTGTAGATAGCCTTGACTGGTGTTCAAGTCCTTAGTTTGAATCTCGCTCTCAACATTTTTAAATAAAAGGCAATATATGCTGACATATCATATGGAATATGGCTTCAAATCCATATATTGTGGATGATAGTAACATAATGACAAAACTTACTCATATTCAGAGGCGAATACTTTCACATGCATTGTCATAAAAAAAAATCAAGCTCAACAAAAGACATAAAAGATAAAACAAGTGCTCCAAGTTTTAAACATATTCTTGCATGCATTATTATGCAATATTTACTTTTTAACAAGAAACATCACACATTGTGATGAGCCACTGATGTGTGCGATACAGAAGAAAGAAGAAGAGCCATCTTGCAGTGGTGCTTATTTGTTTCAGTCACCTGGGTATAGTCATTCATTCGTTCATTCATTTTTTGGATACCTGCATAGCTGTTCATTGTCACAGGGATCTGGGGCTTAACTGGCAGCACAGGCTGCATGGCTGAAACAAACTGGATATATTTAATACAAATCTCTGATAAATAAAGAGTAAAAAAAAAAAAAAAAAAAAAAATCACACATAATGCATGCTGCGTCTTGAACTTTTCACGAAGGCTGCCAAAACAGTTGATAGTTGTTAGATGATAGCAGTCTTTAGACGAGCACTAGTTTCTCGGATTTTGATTATAAGGGATGCAACAGTGCTGTGTGAAATCAGTGGTATTTCTGGGTGCTGGCTGTTGAAGTCTGCGGTTATGATACGGCAGCTACGTTAACCTGACATCAGAATTGTACATTCCATCTTCAGTTACCTGTGATGAACAACACAAGTTTAGAATTGTCTGTGTTGGTACCCTTTGGACCACAACATACATTGCTAATCTGATTGCAGCAATCAATTTTTATACGCTATGACATGCTACATGACCACCTTCCCACTGGTACTAAACTTGCCCTTGATCCAATATGGCGAGTTTCAAGATGGCAGCCATGTTACTAGCAAACTACTATTTTTGCAAGTCAGTGTTTTCTAGCGAGCATAAACTGATGATCCACAGACAACATTCTAATTTCACGTGTAGTTTTATGCCACAATGCGGTCAGTGCTTGTATCAGGGGGATAAGTAAAACAGAAACAAATGAACATGAAGCATATACAAATACAAGCAAAGACAATACAACAGAAAAAAGGTTAAGGAGTATCAGTAACCATCAGATAGATACTGTTTTGCCTAATGCTGCTGTAAAACATTATTAGACTGAGTCCGTTTTTATTTATTCAACAAAATGCACATGAAATAAATTCAATATTAGAGTTACTTAATTGTTAATTTGTTTGATTAGCTATTTCTACTTCACTGCATTTATTCCACTGAAGAGAAACCTGCCTAAAAATGCAACGGAGCTTTGTCCATTTAGCCTTGTGTCCAGCATCAATCAACAAATGCAGGAGGAATTAAGAAATATTATAAAATAAGAAATATTATTAAATACGAAATGTACAGCAAAAGGGAAGCAAAACTACTTTTTAAAAAATGCATTTTAACTGAATCAGTTGGTTAGCAGTATTGCAGCCAATTTTTCCATTATGGCAGCAAGCAGTTTCAATTCCGCTAATGATGGAGGAACAAGAAACATTAAAAATTGGTGTAAGAGTCACTTTTATCGTTCTTGAATATGTTTGGAATTGTCATGATTACCTGGGTAATGCAACGGCAAAGGAAATCAGCTGCACGAAACGGTAGGAAAAACTAGAACAGTGTTTTATTCCATATTTCTTTAACTTCATTCATTTACGTTTACTCAGTCAAATAACATGTCACACACTTGTATATAGAACTTATACACATAGTTTCAAACAGTCTAGGAGCCT
Source organism: Parotocinclus haroldoi (assembly GCA_034779995.1). Classification (NCBI taxonomy): domain Eukaryota; kingdom Metazoa; phylum Chordata; class Actinopteri; order Siluriformes; family Loricariidae; genus Parotocinclus; species Parotocinclus haroldoi. The sequence continues at coordinate 2,961 of JAUZST010065087.1, read as the reverse complement.
ATAGCAAAGTAAAATTGTACTTTTTAATTGACTCAAATCCTTAAATACAGTGAAAGGTAACATTAGAACTAAGTCCCCATAGTGGGTGATGCAACAGCTACAATGTCTGGCAGCAGCTATTTTCATGTAGTAGGAAAATACCCTGGTTGTTTGTAAACGACTATATCACATGCTAGCTATTGAACTGAGGGGGTGAAAAACTTCTAACTTCTGCACTATAAAGGAAAGTGTTTAATCATTCCGGAATTCACAGGCAAACACAGATGCCTGCCAACACAATATTAATAGCAGTTTATGCAAAATTACATAGTAACCATTGGGTTTTCTCACAAGTCACCCTGCATCATAATACAAGTCAAACTTCAAATCACTGTTTACATTATTACAAGGTTAAACAACAATACCTTTAAACTGAACAAAAAAATAGAAGGTTTTAACATGACATTGTGTTATACCACCACTCCCCAAAATTGTGGATATGTCTGGACTTAACCCAAGTTCTTCCTAATATTACATTTGAATTTGATTTTGTATTCATTTTATGACAACGTTACCTGCTCCACTGGACTGAAACATTTCCTGAAGGTACCATTATTTTTATGAGCCAAGCCAGTTTCTTCTGCAAGATTAAAAAAATACTAATACTAAGTAGAGAAGAATAGGTATTCAGCAATTTCCTAAGAGATTTAGCCCTAATGGTCACATTGAACGCTGCTTTTAGTATTTAGAAATCATTAAAGAGGGTTAAAATCTTAAACAAAATGTTTTCCAGACTTAATAAGAATAGCAATCTTTGAGTATGGGCTAAACAGATGTATACAAGCAAAGTCTTGGATGGTAAATGTCTGAAACTATTTGCTTTTCCATCTACTTATAATAATACAAACAGCAAGAAGAACAAAAATAGATTCCCTCCCCCAAGAATGCAAACTAATTCTAATTTAAAAGAAACAGAACTTGCACAATTGTAATGCTCTACAAACCGTCCAGCTGAGATTACAAGGATGGCAAAATGGAAGAGCCTCCCTACTGACATGATTGCATGGGAGTGAATTTGCATTTGTGTGGGTGGGTACATGTTGGCTAGGATGTAGTGGAAGTGTTGGGGCTCCAGCCCATCTGGTAGGCTCTCTCCAGGGTGCGCTTACAGTCCTGCATCACCGTGCTGAACACAATATGTGGGTACTGCAAGACCAGTCTTTCCACTGTCTCCTCGTTCACCTGCAGCAACAGAAGAGCACTAGAGTAATTTGTATATGCTCACCTGCCTCTCTGTTGAAAACTCCTGTACACCTGCTGCGTCAAGCAATTATCCAATCAGTCAATCACACTTCATTAATGTCATGCGTATTAACACTCATCAAACACCACATTAAGGAAACTGCCATAAAAAACACTAAGTGTTGGTGCCAGACTTGAGCTCTCTTTCTGATAAGGAACATTTTTTTGCTGTCACATCTAGATAATAGAGTCAGTATGTGAAGTGCGCTGCCTGCCTTCTGTTTAAACAGTTGCAACAGTTTAAATGACTGGTGGTGTAATGGTGTGTGGAACGATTTCCAAAACAAACCAATGTCACAACCATGGTATAATTGCTGACCATATGCGTTCTTGTATCATATTTACTCATCTATTAATGCTATTTTAGCATACTAAAGTGCACAAGTCCTGACAATAAGTTTGGTCTATTTTAGTGTATGTTTTATTTCCAGCTTTTTAGTAATTGTGACATGCAATCAATTAAATGCAGATCAGAATCTGTCAGAATTGTTATTAGCACTTTGCTGAATCTATGGTCTGACGGCAAATCAGAATTACAAAATTGTCTTCCTAATAACATGACAGAAAACTGTAGTGTTATGGTAGCGATAATGGAAATAAAACTCACAAGGATGCCAGGTGTCTAAAGTTGTGCAAGACACACTACCAGTTGACTACCAGTGATTGCACTTAATGAATGAATGAATGAATTTTAAAGAATGGCAGTGTAACATACGAGTCAGGGATCGGCCACATGCTATCTATATACTGTAGTTGACTAAAATACTGCTAGCTGCACAAATTTAAGTAGGAATAATGGGCTGGTTTTCCTGGTTTTTAACCTGGGTTCCTTCATACCAGGAATGCAATGCTAAATCATCTAGCATACACTGACACCATCAAAAATGGTGTGCCTCCATGTTTCCGTGTTCATATTTCATTCATCAAACATATACTGAGGTTCCATAAGAAAAGGGTTGCTAAGTTTGCTGTGGAAGAACTTGACAGGTCGGCACACAGCCCTGTTCTCTTCCCCATCCAGCGCCTTTAGGACGAATTGTACTGTCAGACATACAGTATATTGTTGCCCAATATTAGTGAACCCACCTTAGATACTTTTTATTTCAGCCATGTTAAAATATATAATAGAATAATGTTAAATATGTAATTTTCAGGCTCCTTGCGGCTTTATGCATTCTGATTTGGTTTGCATAGCATAATCAGCACTAAGAAGCCTGCATCCTTTCAATAAGGCATGCGTAATATGGTATCTGGAGAGAACACAGTCACTTTAATTGTTAGGCAAGATAATTACCCTTGTGCTCTGAGGCAATGAGATGAAACAACTTTCCACCCTTTAGCTTTCATCATGTACAATGTCAACAGCATGGCGTTCAAATTACAAGTGAACATCATGATCCTTAGAGGAGACTCTATAGTTGTTCATTATGGACAAAGATAAAACTTCTCAAACTAAAGATGAATATTAAACCGTTTCAGTGCAAGACTAGACAAGAGTAGTGGTATTGCTGCAACTGTTGATCAATCTGAAAGACACAACAAACTGAAATTTGTCAAGCAGATTGGCAAAAGGCTGTCGTTTAATAAAGGAACAATAGTATGCAAAATTAAATGTACATTTAAACATCCCTGTTTTTGATAATATATATATATATATATATATATATATATATATATATA
>JAUZST010065076.1:0-22609 GCA_034779995.1 Parotocinclus haroldoi | reverse complement strand
AGAGAGAGAGAGAGAGAGAGAGAGAGAGAGAGAGAGAGAGAGAGAGAGAGGAGGAAATAAATATTTAATCCCTTGCTGATTTTTTAAGTTTGCCCACTTACAAAAATATTAAAAGTCTGTACTTTTAAGGGTATTTTTTACTTTAACAGCTAGATAGAATATAAGAATTATATTCTTTAGAACATATACATTTTCTGCATTTTGCAGAGATAAATATGTATTTGATCCCTCTACCACAGTGGTCAGGTGTTTTTGTAGATGATGAGGTTTGCACACATGAGGAGGAATTTTGGTCCATTCCTCTATGCAGATCATTAAGATTTTGAGGCTGTCGCTTGGAAACTCGGACCTTCATCTCCCTCCATAAGTTTTCTATGGGATTAAGGTCTGGAGATTGGCTAGGCCACTCCATGACTTTACTGTGGTTCTTTTGAGCCACTCCTTTGTTACCTTGGCTGTATGTTTTGGGTCACTGTCGTGCTGGAAGACCCAGCCACGACCCATTTTAAATATATAAATGTAGAAATTCCTATATTTTATACAATGTAATTTTCTGGATTTTCTTTTAGATATTCTATCTCTCACTGTTAAAATAAACCTACCTTTAAAATTATAGACTTTTCATATCTTTTGTATTTCCATTCCAGAATGCTATGAGCAAGGCAGTGCCAAAGAGAGGGCAACCTTCTATAGGCAGGTAGTCCTGTATCACCAGTGACATCATGGCGCCCTTTGACATCCATGATGGTCATACCACAGAGACCTGTGACTGCTCTGAGGAGGTTAAGTGTACTACCAGTGGATGTGCGCAATGACATGATCGCACATTTCTCTCTAGAAATAAAGAGAAGACACTGCTACACCAATACCCTCTGCAGGAAGTGTGATGTGCGTTTTGGAGCATCACTGTACATAAACACAAGTGGTTATCACCATCCTGAGGCCAGCGTGTCCTGGGTCCAGACTGAAGTTTTCATTCTGTTATTTTTTTGCCCAATAAATTTAGATTCATAAAAATATGGCTGTTGTGTGATTATTAAGTATGATATTTACTGTTAAAGATATTTTTAAGCAATTCACAATGCAAATCAACCCTTACTTGTTCAGTATAACTGTTTTGACAGCGTGAGTGCAAATTCACATATTCTGCTCTTATCCAGGCCTGATATATTGCAACATTTTTGTAAAAACTTACTAAAACATAAAAAATTTGGTAACCCTTCAATTTCTGCAACAGAGGCCCCCTTTAACATCATAAGAGAGGTAAAAAAATGTTTTACTCTTTTTTTACAGAGATATCCTTGTAAGTGGACAAACTTACAAAAACATCAAGGGATAAAATAATTATTTCCTCCAGCGAAGGTTCATATACTTTTGCCATTCACAAATATGTAATTTTTCATCAATAAATAAATAACCAAATACAGTATTTTTGTCTCATTTGTTTAAATGGATTCTCTTAACTTTTAGGATTTCTTTTAAAATCTGATTATGTTTTAGGCCATATTAGAGAATTCTGAAGCCTGCACAAGCACACAAGCACCGCTGTACATAAACCAAGTTGAATTAGGGGTGGTTAATATGACAATACTTTATTGTGTAATAATAACATGTTGCTGAGATAGACAATATGCTTTTCTGAGCATATCGAGAATATTATCAGTTCTAAAAGAACACTGAACACTTCATGTTTTATTATAAGCAGTGCAATTAGTCTTGTTCAACTGGGTGAATTGCAATTTAATAAGTATAGGATAATATTTGAACAGCATTTTAAAAGAATTTTTCACTACTTATTTTGATGCACATGTATGTGATAAATATTGTGTACAGACATATAAGTGACTATTTGTATGAAACCCAGTTTTACACTGGTACACATTATCAGCCTGTGGATCGTATGTAAGAGGCAGTTCCTCATGACCTGAGTTCAAACCCCTGACTTTTTAGAGATCCCTGTGTTTGACTGGAGACCTGTATAGGGTGTGCACCCAGTGTATTCAAAGATAGGTTCTGAAATACTAACACTACTGCCCAAAACATGACCCTGACCAGAATAGACAAGAGGTAAAATGGAATGCTAAAAAGGGAGATCCATCTGAGTAAGATCTACCAACAAACTAATTCACAGTCAATGTCTCTTAAGTACAAGTTATTAAAGACATACATAAGCAATCATTGTGTTTCTGACTGAGGATGTATAGAGCAAAACCAATGAATGATTACCATTAGCAGTAGTGGTAGGAGTTGCAGTAGTAGAATAAATACACATAAACAGGCAACAAACATTACTAAAACCGAACCATACACGGGAACTGAAGAGTTTAGTTCATGTCTCTGTTTGATACAGTTCATAAATACAACAAATTACTGGAAAACAGTGGATTATCCATGTGGTGGAGTGCACTCGATCTCAAGCTCTGTCATTTGTTGTCTCCAGACCCAGATCTTTTCAATAATACATAGCCGTTTTTCTGATATATGTATGCATCAGCAGTGACTGGTCGTGTAATTGCAGTTCTTTTTCTTGCTTAGTTTTTAGATTAGACATGATATGGACTGGAAAAGAAACGTGCTCCAAAAAGATAGTCACTTCTAGAAGTCTGTATAGGATTTTGTTAAATAAAATGATCCCATACCCATCGAAACGATTTTGTTACAAATTATGAACGAACTGGTGGTTAATAATAGTCGATATAAAGTCTGCCTTGTGCTTTTAAATGATATGTAATGATAACGAAACCTGTAGGGGGTTGTTGTGTTTATCAAATAAAATCGCGTAACTCTTATTAAGTGATAAATGCATAAGGCTGGCAAATGAATAGTACCTCTGTAAGTGCTTCCAGGTTGATAATTGTCCGGATCTCCTTCCACGCGGAGACGAAACTCGCTGTAGCTCTCCTTTCTTGCACCGTGCGCCCGTAAGATCCAGCTGCAATAACCGTCCGACTTGGCTGCTCTGTCCGAGGGCTCTTCTGTAAACGCGAGCGCACCGCAAAGGCATCCCATTACCAGGCACATGAGCGTGAGAGCGCACATCACCGCTCCTGCCATCACGTTAAAGACTCAAAGCGTGCCCGAGAAGGACGCCAAAATAAAGTTGGAAAAACTCTGTAGGGCTTCTTTTTGTTCGCGGTTTTTTTTGGCACGCAATAGACGGTCCGATCTCCGCCTCCGCTAAGGCGGGACTGATGCCATGTCGGATTGCACGGGGACAGAATATAAATAGATGCTCTCTGATTCGCTAAAGCCAAAACAGGGACTCCTGAGCCGAAAGACAGGAGGATGCACGAGCAGAGATTCTGGAGAACGCACGCGCAGATGGTTAGAATGATTCAGGAGCAGAGAGTCAGTGAAACGCAAAGAATATAATTTAGAATTTAATCGGTAGATGGAGCAAGGACAGGAGAAATCAGAAGCAGAGTCAGATCACAGGGGCCAATAACTATTGTCAATAGTGGTCAAATATCTGCAACCACATTAACACAACGTAGCACAGAGTCACTAGAACTCAGGAGCAGAGAGACAGCAGTACTCAAGTGCACATACAGTTATGGCCGAAACTGTTGGCACCCCTGAAATTTTTCCAGAAAATGAAATTAAGCATTTATCCCTGAAATGTATTGCAATTGAACACGTTTTGTTATACACATGCTTATGTTCTTTGTGTTTTTTGAACAATGTTTAAAAAACAAAAACAGAAAAGGCCAAACGTGATATAGTTTCATGCAAAACTCCAAAAATGGGCCAGACAAAATTATTGGCAGCAGAATTGTGGGTAAATACCTTTGTTTTAAGCATGTGATACTCACCTCAGGCAAGTAACAAATATGGGGAAATATTAAAAAAATACACCTGAAAGAGTGTGAGGAATTGAGAATCAAAATTGTGGAACAATATCAACAATCCCAAGGTTACAAGTCCATCTCCAGAGATATTGATGTGCAACATAATCAAGAAATTTACAGCACATGGCACTGTAGCTACTCTCCCTGGACAGAAGAGAAAAACTGAAATGAAAGGTTGCCATGCAGGATAGTCAGGATGGTGGATAAGCAGATGGTGGATAAGTTCCAAAGAAATTCAAGATGTCCTGCAGGCTCAAGGTATATCAGTGTTAGCGTGATATGCTATGGCAGGAGACCCCAGAAGACACAGAGACATATAAGGTTAGACTGCAGTTTGCCAAAATGTATGTGAGTAAGCCAAAACCTTTCTGGCAAAACCTCTTGTGGACAGACAAGACCAAGATAGGGCTTTTGGTAAAACACATCATTCGACTGTTTACCAAAAACAGAGTGAGACTTACACAGAAAAGAACACAGTACCTACAGTCAAATATGGTGAAGGTTCCTATATGTTTGGGGTTGTTTTGCTGCCTCTGGCACTGAGTGCCTTGACTGTGTGGCATCATGAAATCTGAAGATTACTAAAGGATTTTGGGTCGCAATGTAGTGCCCAGTGTCAGAAAGCTGAGTTTGCGTCCTAGGTCTTCCAGAAGGACAATGACCCAGAAATGAATGGAAACAAAGCACTGTAGAGTTCTGAAATGGCCAGCAGTGAGTCCAGATCTAAATCACATTGAACACCTATAGAGAAATCTTAAAATTGTTGTTGGGAGAAGGTCCCTTTCAAAGATGAGACCTAGAGCAGTTAATAAAAGAAGAGTGGGCCAAAATTCCAGTTGAAAGGTGCAAGAAGCTTGTTGATGATTATAGGAAACAAATTGATTTCACTTATTGTTTCAAAAGGGTGTGTTTAAAAGTTGAGTGTGCCAACAATTTTGTCCGGCTCTTGCATGGATATCGTCAAGAGCACCAAATTCTTTGCTGTTCATGGACCCTCACAGGAAGACTGTGTTTCAGTTTCTTTCCACAAGTCACCAGACTCCTCATTAACCAGAGACTGGACTAAATACCACATGCACACCTCAATAACAAACTTGACCTAACCCTTACCCTATACACTTATATATACAAAGCAAAAACTATTCTTTTGCTACTAAAATGTCTGAATTTTTATCATACATCTGCTTTCTGGTTAATGGGCAGGTAAACTGTCTGTACTGTACACACTATATGTTTTTGACCTGCACTGTTTGTTTTGTTGCACTTTTTGTTCTTTCTTTTTCTTGCACTTTTGCACTCATGCAATTTACAAGATTTCTGTCCAAAAAGTGTTTCATTTAGCTAATGGTTGGTTTATTATTATTATTATTATTATTATTATTATTATTATTATTACACACACAATAGCCTACAATGTAGTGCAATGTTGAATTACACATGTAGAAAGATACTTTTTTATTGTTTCAGTCTATATTAATATTTGTTTGGGTAACTGTTAGAGCCACATAAACGCTCACTTATAGGTGAGTTAAGACAAACTGCAGCATTAGATGAGGCAGTCTGTCTTAACTCACCTATGGTAATTCTAAAAAAATATATTTGATCTACCAAATCCTGTTTAATATGGTGGATGTTGTGGGCTGTTTTCGATAACTGACAAATGGTATGTTGGACTAAACAAACTGTCATGATACACACAAGGCTCAAGAGGAGGTGCTCCTTCGACCAATACACCAGTCCACCAGTCCCACCTCCCCACCATGGCCAATTATGTGTCAGTCATAACTAGCCAGTCAGGCTACCAAAGTGACTTTGAACCCCCAGAGCACCCAGGACATTGATACATATTCCCAAATCCATTAAAATGTCTCAGTGGCTCAAATCTGACTCCTTTAAAAACATGTGAGGTGAGGTAAACAGGGGTCAAAAAAAAGAGGAACTATAACCCTGGAGGATTTTCCAGCAATAACCCTTGAAGAAGAAAACTCACTTCACACTGTTGTTTTAATATAGGAATGTATTAAATATTATTTCCATACAATATTTATTCTACATTTGATTTAGTTAAATGTTTATGCAGTATTAAAGGTCTAAGATCTAATAATTTAATAATACATTTCAACAAATATTTCCATCCCTTTTCTTTTGTTAAAACCTTATTTTTTAAAATTAACTATTTGTTTCTGATTCTGAAATCCAAAAGTCTTTTATTTTTATAAGTCAGGGTCAGGCTGAGGCCAAGTCTGTCAATTCTGCCTTTGTCAGCTAACACCTCTGAGAGTACCAGGTGTGACCTTAAAACAGTGCAAGCATGCCACGTTACCCTTTTCTCCACCCAGCTATTGATGTGGTGCTCCACTCCAGTTTTATTATTGCTGATAAAAGCCAACAAAGATTAATAAGGTTGACTGAGCTTAACAGACTGAACTTTGACATAATGCAAGTCTACAAAATAGCACTATAATGCAGAATAAGGTGGCTTCTAATGTAAATAATTTGAATTAACTATTTTAATTAACATCTAGGCTTCCCAAGGGGGATGGGTCCCTTTTTGAGTCTTGGTTCTCCCAAGGTTACTTCTTTACATTTAGGAAGTTTTCCTTGACTCTGTCACACTAGACTGCTTTAAGACAATGCACCGATGTAAAAAGCGCTATATAAATAAATCTGACTTGACTTGACTGAACAATCGATGTGTGGCATTCTCATCCAGTTTGACATGCTTCTCTTCACCCCCATGAATATGTCATTACTCAATCATGATAATTAAGTTTGCATCTCATTTGTCTAATCGAACAACTTTCTTTTACTTTGATTTTCTAATGATCGTTTAATGGAATAAAATAAAATGCTTCTCTTTTCAATTACTTCATATTCATTTTGTAATATCCCCTAATTTTCGAGAGTTAGTGTATAAATTAAGCACCAGTTTGTTATATGTATTCTTCTTCTGCTCAGATATAACAAAAATCCTCACAAGTGATTTATATTTATATGTCTGTTGACCTAAGTTTTAAAGTTATACATAGTAAACTAGAGCTAAACTCCATACAGCATCTGTTTGGAAAATATCATTTCACTGCATGGTGGAAGCTGGAACTTTAATAAAATATCTGGAATATTTTTTACGTTAAAATTTGTGTTTATGTTAACATAATGATTAAGATGACTAAAATGTGTTATCTGAAAATATATATTTCACAAAAGGGATATAAAAAAGGTACATTGATTAAGACTTACTACTCTGTTGTAGTTGTGTTTAACATTTACAGCTAATTTACAGTTTTTCATCGTTAAGTTATTGCTATTTTTGTTTTTGTTACAAATTTTTTTAAACCAAAACAGGAATAATATAATAATTTTGACATTTAATTTACCCTGCATCAGAGGCTCATAGGTTACATAAAATATTAAGCATACGTTTGGGCAGCCATGATTAAATGAAATGTTCTGTTGATTTTCTATATGAGACTTTTTAGTCACTTACTTCCCACGGTTGCTCTGCCTCCTGCCTTCTATTGCAGGCTGCTGTTGTTAAAAATAAATTATTTTTATTTTGCATTACACTGTTTGTAATGTTACTTGTTTGTAATATGGCTCTGGATAAGGGCGTCTGCTAAATACTGTAAATGTAAACTTGTAAAATTGTAATTGTAGTTAGAGCTTGCGTCTGGAAATTCAATAGCCAGTGAAGCTCAAAGCCAGAAAAGAGTGTTTTAAAATAGACAATGGCACTGATGTCATTGTTCATTTGTTCATCTCCAGTCAGTGTTCACCTGTGATGACATCCCTGAACTACTCCTGACAGACAGAGCTGCTGCTTGGAGGAATTACAATGCAGCATTGATACTACGCTATGGGTTCAAGCTCAGCTCACATAGTCCTATGTTTTGTAAAAGCATTGACAATGCGGTGGATCTGCTTTCGCTATCTTTTGTATTTGTTTGGTGTTCATGAATATATATGTAAAATCTCATTATAAAGACACATAATAATAATTCTATCCATTATCTTTCTCTTCCTCCAGAAAATAATTAGTAATTTTATTATTCATTTTATTATAATTATTTCCAAATTGTTTATTAATACTATGTTAGTAAACAGAATGAAAAATAATCCTTGAACATACAGAGAAGCCCAATTACCTTTTAAATTTAAAATAGTTTTCATAATGGTCTTTTAAGTTCTTTTTTTTTACATATACAAGTAAAAAGTCTTGTATGAAGGTCCATATCAAGATATGGATTGGCATCCAGTCCGGTGCTTGCAGACATTTGCACTGTGTTCTACAGGACAGATGCATAATCCAAGTTTAAATATGAAAGATAGAAAACTGTTTCAAATACAGCAGTTGTCATGTACAGTAAGTCATTTACAGTAGGGTACCGAGCATCCCTCATCTTTCAGACATCAAACTATATATAATCTTCTGCTCTGTCAGGAACCAAGTCCTTTCACAAATATTTATATGTGTTTTGTAATTGTTCATAGAAGGTGGCACGGTGACTCGGTGAGTAGCATAGCTGCCTCACAGCATGAAATTCCTGGGTTCCATCTCAGGGTGGAGCGGCATGGGTCCTTTCTATGTGTAGTCTGCATGTCCTCACCGTGTCTGTGTGGGTTTACTCCAGATACTCTGGTTTCCTCCCACAGGTTAATTACTCTAAATTCACATTGACTTGTGTATTGATATGCAGTACACAATGACATACATGGATGGATGGATGGATGGACAGATGCATAGATGGATGGATACTTTATTGATCCCAGAGGGACATACTTGCCATCCAGTAGCAGATCAACATTCAAATATAGACATCTAAAGACAGGTAAAAATAAAAGAATAACAATAATAATAAAATAGAAAAGTATAAAGTATAAAAGTCCTTTAGTGTACGTGTGTAACGGGGGTAGTACAGTTTACCACAGTATAAATAGTAATTACTAGTTGTGCAAATAAAGAAGATGACTGATGTCAGCCACAAGGACAGTGTCACAAAGTTTTTAATTTGCTGGACTGAGAGGAGTTGAACAGTCTGATGACACAAAAAACTTCCTGAATCTCCTGAACATGACTGGGACAGCAGTCTGCCACTGAATGAGCTCCTCTGCCTGGTGATGGTGCTGTGCAGAGGATGGTGGACATTGTCCATGATGTTCAGCAGCTTGCTGAGGGCTCTCCTCTCTGCCAGTGGTGTTAAGGACTCCAGCTCTTGTCCCAGCACAGAACCAGCTTTCCGCACCAGCCTGTCAAATCGTCCAGCATTACTCTTGCTGATGCTGCCTCTCCAACACATCCAGACACCAGATATTTTACTAGTAGAAATATTGGCCGTAAAAACAATATATCTGTTAGTGTTCCTACCTCTCGCCAGCTCGACTTACTCGCTCTACATGCGCGCCCGAGCTCATATGCTCGCCTTTTGGCACTTCAGTCTCTTCCGCGATTTATTTGCACCGTTCTATATGTTCACCCGAGCTTTTGGAGACGTCCCAAATCAGCACTCTATCGTGCTCACCACATGTCCGCTCCTATGTGCTACGGTGTCTAATCTAATTTTCTGTGTGTATATGCAACCCTAATTCCAATGAAGTCGGGTATTGTGTAAGACATCAATTAAAACAGAATATGATTTGCAAATCTTTTTCAGACTATATTCAATTGAATACACCAAAACGGCAAGATATGTAATGTTGAAATGAATACATTTTATTGTTTTTTTGCAAATATTCACTCATTCACTAAATTTGATGCCTGCAACACGTTCCAAAAAGTTGGGACAGGGGCAACAAAAGACTGGAAAAGTTGAGGAAATGAGGAATTGTTTGCAACATTCCACAGGTGAATGTCATAACTGGATATAAATGGAGCGTCTCCGAAAGGTGTAGTCGTTCCCAAGCAAGCATGGGATGAGGTTTACCAGTTTGTAAGCAACTGCATGAGCAAAAAGTCCAACAGTTTACGAACAACGTTTCTCATCGTGCAATTGCAAGGAATTTTGGGATTTCATCATCTACAGTTCATAATATCATCAAAAGATTCAGAAAATATGGAGAAATCTTTGTAATTAAGGTAAGGCCGAAAACAAACAATGAATGTCCTCTGACACCACTGCATTAAAATATATTTTGTAATAAAGTTTACCCATTTGAACATTTAAAAAGATTTTAATTGATGTTTTACACAAGGTCCCAACTTAGTTGAAATTGGGGTTGTATACTAATCTATTTCACTGATCTTCATTCCAATCGTTGTGATCTTTGGCATTTCTTAGCCATTTCAACCTGTTCAAGTGGTTTCTTGCCTGATACCCTTCCAAAAATGACCATTCCTGATCAAGCTTTTTCGGACTGTAGAAGGGTCAACTTGGCATACAGGTGAAACTGCCAGATGCAGTTATTGCTCAAGTGTTATGGACCCCGCTCCCTCAACATAGAATACTTGCCAGTATATCTCATAGAAGCTGTTTTCTGATAATTTTCTGTTTTTAAATACTGCTTACAAACGTCATGTATTTTCTGATTGTACTCTAATAAAGAGACTGAGAAATAGTTACTATCATCTTAGTGCACTTTATTGAATATAACCATGGTTCAGTACTGTAGCTTTAACTGTGTGTGTGTGTGTGTGTGTGCATGTGTGTGTATGTGTGTGTGTAAGTAAGTAAGTAAGTAAGTAAGTTTGAAAACTAGGTAATCTAGTTGTAAACAAATGTAGTGCAAGAAATGGATCTCAAGAATTGTACAAGTATCATAAAGCAAATTAAAGTGTTATTAAGAGTTCTAAAATGTCAACTGAAGTCAGATATACGATCGCGTTTTTACTGTGGAGCACTGTCTCAAAGCAGCTTTACAATATTATATTGCCTAGGGTAACAGTGAAAAGGAATAACTCCCTAAATGTTGTAAGAAAAAATCTTTGGAAGGACCAAGACTCCAAAATGGGACCCATCCTACTTGGGTGGCTTAGGCCTCAGGAACAGCCAGGGTAATGGGCTATCATGCTAATGGATCATGGGCCCCTCAGTTGTTTTATGAAAATGAATAGAGTAAGAATGTGAATGTCCCAAAGTTGGAATACAGTCTTACTTTGGAATCTGAACCTGAAAGTTGCCAAAAGCAGTAGGGAGCTGAATAAACCATTGTGACGACTCTGTGGCATGTGACCAATGAAGACAGCATCAGTGCCAGAGACACAAAAAAGTAAAAAATAAATAAAACAGACAATCTCTCAACAATGTTAAAGATTTCATGTTGGTGGGGTGGCAGCCAAGAAAGAGAGAGTACCTCAGACATTAGAGCTTTAAAAAGAGCAAGATTAATGGTACAAGAAAGAGAGAACCAAAGTGAAGAAAAGAGGGTTGGCTGCTCTCCTGTGGGGTCCTATTTTTGGATTTGGGATAACAGGAATTGTTACTGCAAAAATATTGGGCCATTAAGGGTTGTATGTTATGCTGACTCAATGACCTTTCACCTGAGCCATTGCAAGCCTCTGTATGTCTCATCTTAATCCCTTCCCCAAGGTTACATCCTTACCTTTCATCACCCATCCCACTCCATGAATTATCCCAGACCCATCAGCATTGCTCACGTCATTTCTGTAAGTTTGTGCATTGAACTGTTGCCATCACTAGGGGACAGCTGGTGTCATATTGCAGTGATCTTCAGTAGAAAATTTTTACCAAGTGCACCAAGGGTAGGAAAGAGGTATAGTGCAATGTGGCTTGTTATAACTACAAGACAAACATTTTTCTGCTCTTATATAGAGGTGATTAATCTGGCTCTCATTCATGTAGCCCAGGTGTGCAGTGGTAAAGTGCACATCCCATGATCTTTAGCTCTCAAAAATACACAGAAGCACACCCATATACACTATATGTAATTATAAATGGTGCATTTGTGGAACACTGTCATGGGATAGTGCCCTGGCCTAGTTAAATCTGCCTATGCCAGCTAAATTTCAGCTTAGGCTGTCCCTCATGAGCATTACTGCACAAATGGTCAAATGGGATGTTTTGCTTAATTTATTTTTACAGAATATACCTCATAATCCTTAATCCATAATCAGAATCACTTTACCAAGTGTATACAGTGCACAGGAATTAACATTAGTGCAGTAATATCACACATCTCAGATGCAGGCATTTCAGGTTCAGTCACTTGGCCTCCTACACATACTGTACACAATTGTTCAATTGGGTATCGGCCTTTTAAGATAATATAATATTGTAAAGCTGCTTTGAGACAATACACCATTGTAAAACTGTATAAATAAATGTTACTTTGACACACACTCACAATAAACACACATAAACACACACTCATCCATAAATTATAATACATATTACAAAACAATAGTTACATACAAACGATTAGAAATTGTACACATAAATACTATAACAGTGTGAGTCTTAATGGGTGGGGTATCTAGTTTAGAGCTTTTGTATTTAATGCCCGAGGCTGAGGGCTTGTTAAGGGCAGCAATTGCCGGAGGGAAGAAACTATTATGGTGCTGTAAGGTGCCAGTCCTGATCGATATAAATATATCATTTATATGAGAGACTCCTCCTCTTATGGACACTCCCTTCAAATCAACCTCTGCTTGCCCTCTGGCTAGAGCCTTCCTAGCAAGAAAAGATTGTTTTGCTCTGTGTCTGGGTCTGAAAACCCAGCTGTCCCATTGCAGTGTTATAATAAATGAAGGAGCAATTGCACTCTACCATCATGCAAAAGTAAAGAAAATCAGAAAGTGTCCAGGAAATTGCTGATCAAGAAAAGAGACAATGTCTGGGAGCAAGGGGTGCTCTAAAAACATAGTAATTGCACCTTTCATAACAAGAAGTTTGAGATGGGTGGAACAAGCAGAACAATGAATGACTGATAGGGAATGTCATATTTAAATACTCTGACAAACAGAGAAAAGGGGTGGTGAATTATACATTGGGGTGACACTGGAGGCTAAAAATTACCTCAAAAACAATACTCAAGAAACGTGTCAAAACTGAAAACTTTCAAAAGGTCATGTAGTACTTTTGTGTTGAATATATATTAAAAAAAAGATAGATAGATAGATAGATAGATAGATAGATAGATAGATCATAGATAGATAGATAGATAGATCGATCGATCGATAGATAGATACCTTTATTAATCCTGAGTGAAATTTGTGTATTACAGCAGCAAAATTCCAACAAGAGCACAGAGAGCAAGAATACTTTAGTGATAAACAGATAATAAAATAATAACAAACAAAATAAACATCCAAAAAATGTTGTGCAGTGTTACGTGTGCATGTGGGGAGAGGGTGTTCTGGGGATTTCGCAAGACCATTCCTGGTCTTACCAAATCCCCAGGATCCCCATGAGATTTAAACCGGAGCCCTAGATGCATCACCCACAGACAGCAATTAAGAAAAATGAAAGAATATTTATTAAGGGAACGAAAGCGGTCAGGCATAAACATAACAGTAGGGGGCAGTCGGCAACATCGGACAACGCAGGTCCGGTCCGGAATCTGGAACCCGATGCCTGAAAGTGGCCTCGGATTGAGGCAGAGAGTCCACAAAAAGGCTTTAGAGCCGAGAGTCCACAGAAATGCAAACAGAAAAATGCCTGATTCATAACAAAAACAGAAGGAAACAAAAAGAAATAAAAAGAAGAACGGAGTTGCATGAAGCGGCCGAGAAACTGGACTGGAGTGCAATGACTAATAAAAACAACGAAAACAGAAAAGCGCGCATCGAACGAACAGAAAATAAACAGAGTCGGCGAACACAATAGTGAATGTCGAACTTGAATAACGCACACCTGATGAGCAAACTGAAAGCAGGTGAGTGAAACGAGGTGGGCATGACAGTGATCAAACGAAATAACCAACGGATCGTCGCGATAAAACCAAAACAAAACGCGCAGCATGTGTGAAACGTAAACAAAACGAGCAAAGCAGAGGCTTGGGCGGCCGCCGCCAAACCAAAACGGGCGCTGTGCGAACCCTAACATTTAACAGTAGCAAAAATGAAGAATATACCCTACATGAATTATGAAAGTATCAGTGCAGTGATGAACAGGTGCAATATTTAGTAATTTTCTGTCTTCAAAGAGTATTTTGAGTTGTATTGTGATGCTCCAGAGAAATGTCTTTAAAGGTCTGTTGAGAAATCACTGCATCTTTGCCACAGTAACACTTAGAGAAAAAGCTGTCATGTTGTGGGAAGCATTTCTAGCTGCTGGTTCTAGTCATTCATGGTGAAAAGTCAATTAAGGTTAATATCTTTCCTGTCCCAACCTTCCCTCCCTCAGAGTCAAACAATTGTAAAGATAAACACAAACTGCAAGAACTTGCTACTACAGTGATGATAAGAACAGGAATGTGAAATGCTTCTGTGAGCATGTGTCATACAGCCATAAACAAATGTGGGTAAACCAAATGCATAATGCTAAACACATGAAAGCTCAAACACACAGTGAAGTGCAAATGTAAAACAGTATGAATAAGCTACTTAAACTAAATGTAGTACATTCTCACAATCACACAAATACTGAGAATACTCAGGATATTGTGCATATTTCACAAGTGATTGCTTATGATCTAAACAGTAAGTGTGCCTTCCTCTTCAATTTCACTGAAATGCAGCAATGACATGTTCTATACTATTGTATACTATTTAGTAGTCTGGGGGTGGGTGGATTTCTTCCTGTATTTCTGAATCTAAGGGAGCTTTCCCTTTACACTGTCTTGCTTAAAAGTGGTTTTGAGCTCTGGCCACAGGTGCATTTACTTGACTTGATAGCTCGTCTGGACACTGTATAGGTGTATCTGATCACTTTCTTATTAAGGCGATGCTCCTACCTAAGCCTAAATCCCATTTCTTATCGAAATGTCAAATCTGTTAACTCAAAGTCATTGTCTACCAGTCAGGATGCTTCTCATCTCGCTCCCTTCTATGCTCGTTCCATAGGTCTTCTTGTTTCACTCCTGCTCTACATAGTATAAAAGAAACTGGTAGACGGCTTGAGCGGATGTTTAGAAAATCTGGTCTCCAGGTCCACTATATGCAATATCTTGACAACTTGTCAAATTACAAATCGGCACTAAACAGTACTCGTTCATTTTACTATTTGGATGTATTTAATCATGCTGGACACAACCCTAAGTGTCTGTTTCCAGCTTTGATTCAGCTCTTGTGCCCTCCTTCAGAATGGATTGCTACTTCAGAACTGGGTAACTGGGAACTGTTTTTTTATGATAAGGTGTCAACCATTTATTACAAATTATTACATTCAGCAATAGTACATCTACAATCTTACCCTTGTTCTTCGTCTCCATCACGCTTGTTTACATGCTTCACTCTCACTGATTCTGCCACTATTGCCAAGATTATAGTTAATTCTAACTCTTCGTACTCTAAGCTTGACCCTAAACAGACAGATCTCACTAAACGTTGTTTAGCTGTTATATCTGCCCCAATCTGTCATTTAGTCAACCTCTCACTCTCTTCTAGCAGTGTTCCTGTCCTAGTCCAAACTGCCTCTATAATGGGTTATTAAGAAACCAGACCTAGATAAATCTGTTCTGTCTAACTTTAGGTAACAACAACAATTCTACAATAACAATAATAACAATTTTTAATATCCCTTGTCTCCAAAGCACTTGAGAAAGGGAGCATCACTCTATGGGTCTTCATCAACAGAACCCAGACCCACCATGCACGGGTCCCACCAGAGTGCAGTAACTCCCTCCATCATTTAGTTATTAGGAGAGGATGTGCCTCCAATAACTTACCACTGAGGACTCATTTTAAAATCTATTTTGTTATTTATTTCGAAATTTATTACTAATTTAAATTTTATTATTGATTTAAATTATATTATTTACTTAATTTTACTATTACTTTAATATACTTTTAAGTAATTATTCAATTAACATCTAGGCCACCCATGGAGGATGGGTCCCTTTTTTGATTGTTTATATTCTCCCTTTGGGCAGTATACTTCGTAGATTTAAGTTAAACTTTGATTGTTATGCTAATGACACAGATCAGGTTTATCTGATTGTCTGCTTTAAATATGCTGATCCTTTTCCAACCACCAATCTCACTGGATGCATTAAGGAGTGTAACTATACTTTGGCTGCAGATACGCTTGTCCATGCACTGTAACTCCCTCCTGCATGGGCTACCATCTAGGTCACTGCTCTGCCTTCAAACAGTCCGAAATTCAGCTGCTAGGATTCTAACTGGCACCAAACGGTGTGAGCACATCACCCCTGTTTTCACCCCCGGCTTCACTGGGCCCTGATTACTATGCGTATTCGCTATAAGGTCATTCTTCTGACCTTTAAGGCTCTTCACGGACTGGGTCCTGTTTACCTTTCTGACCTCATAAGTTGGTATTATTGTCTTATTATTGTATTATATATAGTCTCAGATCATGTTATACATTTGTTAGACATTTGGTCGTCCCTAGGTCTAGACTGAGCACCATGGGTGGTCGCTCATTTAGTGTTGCTGCCCCTTTACTCTGGAACTCTCTTCCTCTTTCCCTGCGCTCTACTATGTCTCTTTCTTCAAAACCTCTTTGAAAAAACATGTTTTTCTATTACATTTTTCTCTACCTCTTTATCTTTACCTGTGTAACTATTAGTGTTGATTATGAAATCCTATTCTAAAGTGACCTTGAGTTTGTGTAAAGGCGCTATATAAGTATAACATTATTATTATTATTATTATTATTATTATTATTAGCAACTTTAACACAGACCTCTAAAGGGTCACTGAACCACGAGATTCCACTTTATTACTACCTTTAATGAGGAAAGGGTAAGTAGAGAAGCAGTCGAATGGAGAAGTATCGGTCAGGGCGTGTAGGACGATAAATCTGTAGTAAATCAGTCACAGCAGCTTTCCAGGGCTGGCGTGGTTGAATAGCCAACTGGATAGTTTGTTTGCACACCCTGTTGAACCTTTCGATAGCGCCGTTAGCCTTAGGATAATACAGTGAGGTCTGGCTATGGGAACTCTGTCGCTCCTCCAGGAAACAAGCAAATGCATAAGAGGTGAACTGAACCCCGTTATCCTACATGATGCTAAGAGGGTTGCCATGCCAGCCAAACACAGAAGAAAGGAGCACAATCACCGCTCCAGCAAATATATTCAGTGTAAAGGCAACTTGCTAAAATGGTCAGTCAGGGTAAATGCATACCTGCAATCAGGAGTAGCAGTAATTTTGCCACTGGCTATAAGTAAAAGGCACAGGTTTATAATTCACTTATACACTTAATTATACACATAATTCAGTTGGCACATTTGGCAAGAACGGATAGCACAGAGCACATAGATATCCATTTTCCGGCACCAGTAGAGCTCACGCAGGTGCTTTTTGGTTTTCACCACACCCTGATGAGACTCATGCAATGGAGACAAGACAGGGTGCAAACTAACTGGTATGATTAAATAACACACTGGAAAACATAATCGCTCCAGACAAAGCTTATAGTACAACAGGCCAGCCATTAGTCATCAGAGAGTGAAGTAGCACAAACTCCGATCAGTGCAAACTCATCAGCCGACAGTTTTATTAGCAGTAGAGAGGAGAGCAACCAACTCAGCCTCCATGTTACCAGGGTCATTACTGACAGTAGGTGAAACAGCAGGCAACTGGAACAATAATAAATTCCATAGACCTGGGATAATGCCATAAATGCCATTAGTGCAGCAGACCATTTTGCAACATGAAGGCTAGAAGCAGAAGATCACAAGCAGTTTCTTTATCGAATCAAAACTAGATTGTACATCATCAGTCCAGTGAAAATTGTTAACATGTCGCATGCATGCGCACATTGGCCTTTATGATGATCGCATGGTCTTGCAAGAAATTTTGAATACCTCAACGCTAGTATGAGGAAGGAATGCAGAGAAGAAGTATTGAATCGCATGACCCAGAAAAGGCAAACTGGACTGACTGAGATAGTATTCTTATCATTAAGTTGTAACCCTGTGTACTCTAGATGGTGCAGGATGTGTTCAAGGGCCTTGTCATGAGAGCTCATAGCACAAGCCTCCTAAGGCAACGCTTATCATTTTCTGGAAAGCTGCAGGTGCTGAAGCAAAGCCATAGGGCACGCGGCAGAAAGGGAACAGTCCATCATGGGTAATAAAAGCTGTAACGCCATGGCTGTAACACCGTGGCTGTCCTCATGCAACCACCCTTATTATGCGTTACTCAGGTCAGTCGTACAAAAAACTTTCCCTACAAGCAATACAGAATCTCATAATTCAAATTCCAATGCCAATAAGTCAATGGAAAAACATCCACAATGACTGCTTTGTTGGTCTCATGCAAGTCAACACACATACAGATCTTTCTTGACCTCTTGTGTTACGGCATTTGGGGATACCCAAGCTGATGCATCAATGTGCTTGATAATGCCAGCTTCAAATAACTTAGTAAGTTTTTCAGACACTGAATTTCTGACAGACAATGGTAGCTGTATGGGCATGTAATGACAAAGTTGGACATGACATGAAGGACCCTGTGTCCGCATTCAGGTAAAAAGTACTTACAGTCTGGCAGAGCAGGTTTCTGCATTAGTCAGGTGTGATTCAGGTGTGATTCTGGATCCACATCTGTAGCATGTCCTAATCTTCTCATGAGCAGAAGTAGTATTATTTAATTGCATTGTTATTATTGTTATTATTTTGTTATTTTTTTTTATTATTATTATAATTTTACTATTAATACAAATGTAACTATATCAGTTAACATCTAGGCCACCCAAGGAGGATGGCTCCTTTTTGAGTCTGTCACGAAGGGTGAAGGATCGGAGGCAAACGCGACGTGCGGGAAAACCAGGTTTATTGAAACGAAATAAACGGAACTTAAAACAGAACTAAACATAACGAGACAGCAGGCGGGCAGGATCAAGGACTGGAAACGACAATGAAAGATCCTACCTCACCTGTGTCAAAAACAAACCAAAACCAAATAATAATATGTAACAAAGAAAGCTTCGCACCGCATGAACGCGGGCGAAGCTTATAAAGAGTCCTCGCTGATCCGGTACAGGTGTGCACAATCAAGGCACGCCTGCGCAGTCGTCTGGCGTGACAGTAGATGGATTATTGAACAATATTTGACAGAAAGGGGTCTTTTGTGTACATAGAAAAAGTGTTAGATCTTTGAGTTCAGCTCATAAAAATGGCATCATATATTTGTTCAGTCTTAAGAAATGAAAACACTGCATTACAACATAAGAACATTGTCTCACCTGTGAAACACGGTGGTGGTAGTATCATGGTTTCAGCATTTCAGCCAGGATCCTGAAGCAAGTGCTCAATGTAAAGAAATCCACCAACATCTCAGAAGTGAAGCTGTTCTGTATGCAGAACTGATCGAAAATTGCTTGTTGATATTTAGCTATTCACAAACTTTCAACACTGTACACTGTCCAGTTCAGTCTCCTCCGAACTGAATACCATGTTCCAGAAGTGGATGTAAATGTTTTTTGTCAAGATGTGCATTATTATTACCATACTTCTATAAAAACACAGCTTTGTGCAGAATAGGGCAAATTACTGTCCTGTGTAAAGCTTTTCCCAGCTCAACTGCACCTCCCTCCATCTTCTTCAGAGTAATATTTCTCTGGTTTTTTTTATTTAAGTTTTTTAAAATTGTTTTTATTAAGGAATTTGACATGAAAAAAGGGCAAGATCAATATATATATCTTTAAACAATTGTTCCAAGCAAAGCCCTACATTCAACATAAAGAAAAGAAAAACAAGAACACCCATAAAGGAGAAATTAAGTAGAAGAAAAAAAAAGAAAACATTAATCTTTTACTTTTATATTTAACTTTATTTTATTACTGCTTAATAAATTAAATTACTTAATTAAATTCTCACTCACTAATGTAAACACAGAGAGCATCAAAGCATAGGGAGTAGGGATGGTGCTAAACCAACTTACTTAGTGTTTATCTCCTATTTACAAAACTGAGTGTTCCAGTTCTATCTAATTGTCTGAGACACGTTAAATTACATAGGTGATGGAAACATATTTACATGTCATGATTTTGGTCCATATTGTCATCATTACAAATTTGCAGTAGATTTGTTGGCTTCACATCCATGATGCAAATTTTCTGTTCCACTGTACCCAGCAGAGCATCTTTAAAACGTGGTGGAAGTAACCAGCAAATGGTACACTGTGATCCAATACTTTTGTAGGTTGTGCTGTGCTCAATTGGTATTAAGGGGGCAAAAGCATACCAAGAAAGTATTTCCTATTCTTAGCTGACAGGAGTGAAATCTGGTGTGGTCTTCTACTGCCTATTTGAATCAAGGTTTGTCATGATATCTATTCAGAGACAGTCTTCTGCATACCTTGGTTCGAACTTTGTATCAGCTCAAACCATTAACCACTGACCTCTGGCATCAACAATGCATAATCAGCTGCTACTCACTATATATTTACTCTTTTTTGGACCACTCTCTGTAAACCCTAGGGATGGATGTAAGTGAAAATCCCCAGTAGATCAACAGTTTCTGATAAACAGTCACTCTAGGACCACCAACAACCATGCTATGTTCAGAGTCACTTAAATCACCTGTCTTCACAATTCTGATGCTTTGTTTGAACTTCAGTAGGCCATCTTGACCATGCCTGAATACCTAAATTCATTGAGCTGCTGCAGTGATTGGTTGATTAGAAATGCAATATTGCCAAAATCAGAGTTCAGGTGTTCCAATCACTTTCGTGGCGTATAAAATCAAGCACCTAGGCACGCAGATTACTTCAACAAACATAAGTAAAAGAACTGACTCAGGAGCTCAGTCAAATCCAGTGTGGGTTCCGTAATAGGATGCCACCTGTGCAAAAGGTCCAGTTGTGAAATTTACTCGCTACTTAATACTCCACAGTCAACTGCCATTGGTATTACAACAAAGTGGGAGCAGCTGGGAATGACAGCACCTCAGGCACAAAGAGTTACAGACCTCCAAACTTCTGGTGGCCTTCAGATTAGCTCAAAGAACAGTGTGTAGAGAACCAATGAAATGGGTGTCTATGGCCGAGCAGCTGCAATCAAGTCTTACATCACCAAGCACTATGCAAAGCGTCAGATGCAGTGGTGTAAAGCATGCCATCACTGGACTGTTCACAGGAGAGATTAACCCTCTCCATCCGGCAATCTATTGGACGAGTCTGGGTTTGGCGGTTGCCAGGAGGACGGTACTTGTCTGACTGCATTGTGCCAAGTGTAATGTTTGGTGAAGGTTTATAGTGTTAAGATGTTTGTCAGGTGTTGGGCACGGCCCCTTAGTTCCAGTGAAAGGAACTATTAGTGCTTCAGCATATCAAGAGATTCTGGAAAATTTCACACTCCTAATTTTGTGGGAACAATTTGGAGCCCCTTCCTGTCCCAACATTACTGCGCACCGGTGCGCAAAGATTGTGAGAAAGGCCTTTTTCCGTCAAACGTCAATGTCTGACCTCAAAAATTCATTTCTAGAAGATCGGTCAAATCTTTAAATAATCCTTGTGAACAGCCTTCCCAGAAGAGCTGAAATGGCTAAAGCTGCACAGGGTGAGCTAAAAACATATTAAACCGTATGAATTAAGAATGGAATGTCATTCAAATTTATATATGTGTTAAGGCAAACAGTTTTGGTCATTTTCGCTAACGAACAGTTAAACGAGTGTACCTAATAAAGTGGCTAAGTTCTGACTGACATCAGTAATGACGCGAGCGTTGTAGTGCGCATGCGCTTTCCTGAATGTCAGCGAAGATGGCGGCTCTGTCTGCAGGACGCTGGGCCCGAGCTCTCATAAAGAATAAAGGACAAACAGTGTATAAAGTCATTAGCGCGAGGGCAGGTTAGTGATTATATTATTAATTATTGTTCCTTACCAATGAGCCTGGTGTAATGTGGTAAGCCTTATATTCCAATGAGATATTGTTTAACTCAGCCAGAGAGATAAGCTTTCAGCAATGTTAAGTACACAGTACGTTGTTTAGAGTGTAACCTTGTGTTTATTCTGTGTTAAAAACTCATCCAGTAAAAGTACTAACCTGCAATATTTAAAGAGAACACGCAACTAATAAATATTAGTCAAATTTTAGTAAAAGTCAAATGTTTAAAATGTAACTTGCACAAAACCGAGTCTATGTTTTGAATTGAGAGCACAATATAGCAGCAGGTTATTTATGTACAGATCAATTGCAGCAATTAAATGTAAAATCTGAGAAAGTCATACACTTTGTCACTTCTGTGAATTAATAGTTCAGTATTCTGATTTAGCTCATTTTGTTTACATCACACTTATGATTGAAATGAATGAATGAAATGATTGTGAGAGGACCAGGTTTGTAAATAGCAGTAGTACTTGACTCAGATCTTAAGGGATTTAAGATTAATTTTGACCTGTGGAATGGATATATTTCCTCCCTACACACAGGAAACACAGCTAATCTGACTCTGTTAAATCAATTACAAAAGTTCCTTGGTTGAAAACATCAATAAACAACTTATACAACTGAAGATGGTGATTATTATTTCACCCAATGAAAACTGTAGCTGTACCTATAATAGGTATATGCTATAAAGAATAAGGGCAGCACGGTGGTCTGCATGGCCTTACTCCGGTTTCCTCCCACAGTCCAAAGACATGCGTGTTAGGTTAATTGGTTTCTCTAAATTGTCATTGACTTGTGTATGCAAACACCCCAGCCGTGTAACTGGAAACAGCTGCACGTCGGTCCCAAGC
>JAUZST010065065.1:0-22614 GCA_034779995.1 Parotocinclus haroldoi | reverse complement strand
AGACACACAGAGACAGACACACAGAGACAGACACACAGAGACAGACACACAGAGACAGACACACAGAGACAGACACAGACAGACACAGACAGACACAGACAGACACAGACAGACACACACAGACAGACACAGACACTTTAATTTGCAGTAACAAGCAGTCAGCAGCATACCGTGCCTGAAACCTTTAAAATAAAACATTTCTGTCTAAAATCTTAACTGACAGAGACCTTAGGTTTGTTTTGTTTTTATATTGTAAGATCCAAAAAGAGTTACTTTTAGCACCAGGTCCTGATCTCATTTGGAACAAGCAACAAAAAGATGTGGTTATGGTATTCTATCATGAAACAGAACAGGGAAGACCTTTATGTATATCTTTTTGTGCAAAATCTTGAAAATAATTTTGGTATTTCTTATAAGAAAAGGCATATAGGGGGAGTGATAAGGTCAATATATTAAAAATAAATCTTGACATGATACCCAAAATGTTAATCAAAAATAAACCCTTGAAATCCTGAAAAAAATTTTTTTAAAAACTTTCAGCACTATATTCTGACCTCAAGTGACACAAACCAACACAAACCTTTACTTCGGTATTTTTAGAACAAGACAAGGCAAATTACTGAATCTTAAACAAGAAACAATGAAAGGTGCTCAGTTGTTCAATGACAAAATGCTCAGGGACAAGACAAACAAACTACCAATTAAAAAAAAAATCTTGCAATCTTCAACAAAACTCACAAAAAGGAATTTTATTCTAAGAAACATAGCTATGTGTATACAATATTAGTCTAATAATTTAATAACTTCTAATTATTAGAGCTACCACTGTACTGGAAATACAATGGTACCCTAGTTCTGTCTTTCATTCGTTCCTGAAGGCTTGCCGAGAAAGAAAAAGGACAAGAAACAGGAATAATGTAAATCAGACTGAAACAGATCTACACTGTACAAGGCATTATATGTATTAATGGAGTTATAATGTACAGGTGCTCACTGATTTACAAAAGGGATACATTCAGACAAATCAATCATAAGATAACTGTATTACGAACTAAAAAGTTTAACGAGTGTTTGGTAGAGGGTTTTAGATTACATAATTACATATATAGCGGAACCTGTGATAAGTAGTGATAAATAAATTAAAGTTTTAAACACCTACATTAATCTACTATATCTTATTTTTAGCCAACCTTACGAAAATGTGTTGAACATTATATAAGTAAATTAGTGGAGTATTAAACTGAAAGTGAAAACACTACTCTATTGATGAGCTCAAGCACAGCTGCTTCCTGCTTCCCTATTGGATGGCATTCAATAAAATTTTAAAACCCATGGAGATTTATTTGCACTTAGTGTTTATCTTTGCATTACTGTATTTTATGAAAATAGATCTTAACAACAGATATTCCATCCATCATCTTCTGTTTAATCCACACAGAGTCAAGGGCCAGCCAGCAACTATGGGCGCAAGTTCAGACGCAACCCTAAACGGGGTACCAACCCATCGTAGGGTACGCACACACAGACACACACACAGACAGACACACACAGACAGACACACACAGACAGACACACACAGACAGACACACACAGACAGACACACACAGACAGACACAGACAGACAGACACGGACAGACACATACACACAAACACAGGTGCACACACAAACACAGGTGCACACACAAACACAGGTGCACACACAAACACAGGTGCACACACAAACACAGACACACACACACAGACACACACACACAGACACACAGACCCAGAGTAATTGTTATTTACTGCTGCAATCATCCATAATGCAAGTCTTAAAGGTAAGAAAATCAATACACACAAAACCAAAACCCTACAACTGACGGTTCCCAGACGGGAACCTATTACCTTGGGAACGCCCAGCTCGGTGCAATTCTAAATGAAAAGGTACAGGAGTACAATTACTTCTGGTCACTGGACCAAACAGAAAGAAGCATCTGAAGCTGCTACTCACAGCTGGGGGTCTGTGGACGAACCGGTCACCTCGTTTCTGCAGCTCTGACATGCGTTTCCTACTGATGATGGTGCTTGGGTTCGAAATGAAAAAGCCGGGGGTGTTTCAAAGTGACGTCTGAAACAAATCCAAACGAGACCAACGGAAAAGCAGAGGAGGAAATTAAGTCGGCTGGAACGGCCCAGCCGCGTCTGCTAATCTAAAACACAAGCTTCTTTGGAAATCTTTAACGGTCAGCACCAGGAACTCTTGGGTCAAGCAAGCGGAGAATGATTTGAGTAAACAGAGACGCGACAGCATCAGATATTTCCCCCTGTGTGCTAAATGTGGTATTGTAGAGGTACGAATGGTTTCGGTTGTGAATGACTAACAGGTAAAACAACACAAATGCAAACGTTGTGGCGCTATTTAGTTCCACTATGATTAACCGTCTCTGTAACTGTTCATTAAAACATACAGAGATAAGTTCGTTCCCTTCTGAAGGAGTGCCCAAACTTTTGCATATTAACTACATTTTATGTACATTTTGGAAACATTACATTACAAAGCATTATAACTATAATAAATGCTAATGTGGAAAACAACACGGTGGCTCCCGAGAAGGTCCCTGGTTCAATCCCAGGGCGAGGCGGCCTGGGTCCTTTCTGTGTGGAGTATGTATGTCCTCCCTGTTTCTGCGTGGGTTTACTCCGGGTACTCCGGTTTCCTCCAACAGTCCAAAGGCATGCAAGTGGTGTCGTTAAAGTGGTCATTAGTGTTTGACTGTGTGTGTGTGTGTGTGTGTCCCACAATGGATTGGCGCCCACCCTAGGGTTGTTCCGGCCCTTGCACTCAGAGTTACAGAGTGGGCACCGGCTGGCCTGCGACCCCGGTGGATTAAGCGGAAGATAATGGATGGATGGATGGATGGATGGATGGATGGATGGATGGATAATGGGGAATAAAACATGTCGACTTGCTGAGCTTATTCCCTAGTATTTGTCCTGAGAAACCGTGAAACATCTCAGGTCCGTTCTTTCTAAAAGTAGAAAGAAAAAGTTCCTATTTTTCATCCTTTTCTAACCTTTTCTCATTTGGGGTTGTAGATTTGTTAATGGGAATGTGGGAAGCCAGATCAGGCTCTCAGACGTCTGACCTCCAGAAAAGAGCATCTGCAAAACACTGTAAACAATAAGTACTGTTTTCTCTGTGTGTCAACGAACCTGGACCTCAGCGTGATGCACGAAGAGGCAACCTGAGCCAGTAAACCACTGAAAATAACCGGATTTTACAGCTCTGTCAAACAACCTCCTTTCATGACATTAATTACCTGCCGCCGCCGCGACCAAGGACGAAGTGTGAAGAAATGAAGTCTGAAGTGCCTGGCTTTAGCACTCAAGCATAAAAAAGTAAACCAACCATCTGTCCTTCAGCTCCCCGGCTTAAAACCCGTGGACATATAACCATTTAGCGTCGCTGCAGACAGGAAGGGAGAAGAATCCTTTAGGAAAACGCAGCAGGACTTTGCACAGGCATAAAACTACTGCGCTTTGCGATACGCGAGTGCATACGGGAAAGTAAAAAGAGCTGGCTTTTTATTTAGCCCCAGAGTTCTAGCCAGGGACTGAAGGAGGAACAACAAGCTGCAATCTCATCTTCTGCTTGACTGAGGCTGAGAGCAGGACTTTGATATATGGCCTGATGAATCAAATGCGGCACGAGGATTAAGATCTGTCGCTCATCTGCCCTGACAATCATTTAACACCTCGCTTTATCTCGCTCTGCCTTTCGCTCAGACTTACAAAAGCTTTCCAACACTCCCTGCATTCATAATGCACTGCCAATGAATTTTAATGGACTCGAATTTGTACTGGTTTATCCCGGGCAAAACATGCATAATGGATGCTGCATAAAATGTTAGAACTTAATAAGTAATGGCTTATAATATTCAGCTATTTAGGCAATAGATATTTTTTTATAGTTTGTTTTTATTATGGATGTAGAACCAAGCGTGGACATACAAGTAGCGACGAGCTACTTAATGACTGCATTACGCTCTGTAAAACGGTCACTGACCAAAACGGCCACTGACCCGGCCATTACCACAGTCGCCTAGTCCTTTTTGGTTACTGTAATGGAAGTTTTATTCACAAGAAAACGATACGGAAATGTGTCCGAGGAAACACGAGGAGATAATGAGTGATTGAAACGTCTTATATTTTTGTTTGCCGAAAGTCTAAAACAGACTGACAGACATTACATCATGGTTGGTTTCTATCCCGTAATTTGATTGAGTTGATTGAGTTTTAGGAGTTCCAATACTGCAGCATAACGGTACTCTGATCAAAGAGCTTTAAAAATTACTTCAGTACTAGGGGCCACTAGTCGTGTTTTCCAAAGACAAAGCATAGAGAAACTCGGTAGGTTTTTTTTTTGGTTAAGGTACTGGACTATGGACCAGAAGGTCAAGAAGGTTCAAATCCTACCTCTGCCACAGTTGGGTCCATAGGGTAAGGCCCTTAATCCACAGTTGCTGTATTAAGACTGTATTAATTGAACCTTGCTCTGGATAAGGGCGTCTGCTAAATGACGTAAATATAAATGTATTTATTTATTTATTTTTTTTTACCGCAGTTCAAGGCTGATTGAAAATGGCAAGAATGTGTCAAATCGTATTTGAAATAACAGATACGCGTCATCAAAATTAAAATTCCAGCTTCGGTGCGTCCTTAGGCTACTCTATTAAAGACGACAATAAATAAATGTGCAAAATAAACCAGCAGTGCAGATCATGATCGGGCATTACAGCCGTACCTCGTATCTCTCAATCTGGAAACAAGCCCAAAATCCTGCAACCCGTATTTATTTATAAGTCGCTTAGAATAAGTGGGCATGGCAACCATGACACAAGTGCTGGACTTCCGCCCCTTTAACTCCCGCCTCTGCTCGTGGATCCAGAGTGTTGATTGTCTATTAAGGTGACCAGATATTTAAGGTCACAACATACAGGGCCGAAAGGCAGATTTGCATTTCCTATTTCTAATGACCTTGGTGGTTAAAGCAAACTGGAGCCGATAAACGGCTCACACCTGTAAGAGGAGCTTATTTAGATTAAGATTTTCCACCTCCTCCTTCCAGTATCCTCTCGTAAATCATCCATATTCTTAGGTTCAATCATCATCTCTCTCCTCACCTACTGGACTCGAACACACAGGCACTCGTGTGAATAATTTCAGGGTTTGTCTGACAGGCAGGACTCTGCCAGCTGCCTTTCCCCAGCATGTACCGGGATCTGGAGGGATAAAGTCGTCCTCGGAGCTGTCACTCAACCAGAGAGACGCAAATGAGTACCAAACGAAGAAACGTCATCGAGCTCCAGCCCGAGCTCCAGCAGAGAGCCTCTTCTAAAGATCACACGCTCAGACGCACTGAGAGTCTGACAGCGAGCGTTAAGGAAGTCAAGAAGAAAACCACTGATCCTTACTCCTCTTCACACATGCTGGTTTGTTTCTGCTCGGCGTGTTGACGACGCTGTCACACAGTGCAGAGACGACAACGCGCAAAGACCAGCCTGATACTCAGGAGACTGAGATGCAGAGAGGAAGCAAGGCTGAAGAAGTGCTTCAGGGAGAAAAAAAAAAGCTTGAATAATAATAAAGTGTGAGCACGAGATTACGACAGTTCACCCTTTAAAAATTCACCATCTAGGCCACCCAAGGAGGTCGGGTTCCGTTTTGAGTCTTGGTTCCTCCCAAGGTTTCTTCCTTCCACTTTCAGGGAGTTTTTCCTTGCCACTGTCGGCCTAAGCTTGCTCAGTTTTGGATTGGCCTTTTAAGATCATATAATATTATAAAGCTGCTTTGAGATAACGCTCCGTTGCAAAATAGCGTTTAGAAATAGACTTTAAAAATACAAACACCTACAGCTTATCTGTTTGAAACTATTCAGGTGAGATTAGATTTACAGGTGAGAGTAGTGGCTCAGGAGTTTATTCTGGATAAACTCCATCCACACCCATTCAGACAACTATAACGGCCAGAGACTATAGATAAAAGAGAACCTTTTCCCCCAGTAAGTCGTTCTCCATCTCTGCAGAAATCCATCAGAAATGGAAACAACTTGATGAGGCTTAATGTTCTTAACCCTTAAGGGTTGACCAGTATGTTCCCATTTCATCTTATAGCTCTTAAAGTATTTGGTGCAAAAACTCCACTATAAACTACAGTATATTTCCTGTATTGAACAGTTAAATTAGATTTTCTGAACATTGAATGCAACTCTGAAGACTAAATCTGAAAATAATTGGATTGAAGATTTATTTTGACTTCAGATGAGATTTCAAAGGCCTTGCGCATGATACGTCCTTAGAAAATTACACATTTATTTTAATCTATATGAATGCAAGATATAAATGATCTTTTTGATCGCCCAAAAGGACAGTGACAATATTTTTTCTATCAACAGGATATTTATATATGTATCATTTAGCAACTTTAGCTAATACACATTTAATGCTCATGTCCCTATTTTTCTCATTTTAGATGGAAAACAGATTAAAGATCACATTTAATGGCAAGGGCAATGTGTGTGCTGAAAAACGTGTAGCTGGATTAAGTCTGTGGCTGGGCAGATGATGGAGGTTCTGATGGGCAGACAGGGGGTTCAGATGGGCAGAGATAGGCAAAGAGGGGCTTCAGAAGGGCAATGGGAGGTTTTGATAGGCAGTCAGGGGCTTCAGATGGGCAGACAGGGGCTTCAGATGGGCAGACAGGGGCTTCAGATGGGCAATGGGAGGTTTTGATAGGCAGACAGGGGTTTCAGATGGGCAGTCCGGGGCTTCAGATGGGCAGACAGGGGCTTCAGAAGGACAATGGGAGGTTTTGATAGGCAGTCAGGGGCTTCAGATGGGCTTCAGATGGGCAGTCCGGGGCTTCAGATGGGCAGTCCGGGGCTTCAGATGGGCAAAGATGGGCAGACAGGGGCTTCAGATGGGCAAAGATGGGCAGACAGGGGCTTCAGATGGGCAAAGATGGGCAGACAGGACATTTTGACTGACAGACAGGGGCTTTTGATTGGCAATGGGAAGTTTTGATTAGCATAAAGGGGCTTCAGACGGCCAAATAGGAGATTCTTATGGGCAGACAGGGGCTTCAAATGGTTAAAGAGGGGTTTCAGATGGGCAGACGGGGCCATTGGATGGGTGGACCAAGGCTTCAGATGGGCAGATAAAGGCTCCAAAGGAGCTGACATCGACAGATGAGGACTTCAGATCGACAAAATGGACTTAGAAATCAAATTAAACTGTGACTGACAACACAAGCTTTTTTTAAATTACTGTGTAACAGGGTTGGACATATTGTTTTGTTAATATTATGATTATATTTTGTTCTTAACATTATTATTACCTATATCATAGAGGTATGTGGCTGACCAGATGAGCACTATAAACACTAAAGAACGGCTGACCGAGGCCAGTCTTTTAAAATCCAGGGTGCTGAGTCAGAGGCTTTCACTGACAATTATAAAACACCATTGCCGGTAGAAGAAACACAGCTTAAGGAAAGTATCCATCTAATACTATATATATGCTTTCACTAAACTATTTATCACATTCTGTCATATCAAACTAAGCAGAGCTTCCATGGATCACCAACCAAGCAAGCAACATAACCACAAACACAAAGTCACGGCTCACACAGCACACCATCATTCACCCTGAATTACAGATCCTCTATAACTCCACCAAACAATCCTGCCAACTGCTTATGGATTGTCTCATAAAGATAAACGGATGGCAAAAACGTCTCTGACTAATAACCATTACAGAAAAACAATAATTGTCAATCAACGCGCCCTTACTGCACAAGCTATTGCAGCAGTATCATCTTAACGTAACCTCGAGAACATAAATATTTCAACAAATCTTCACATTTTAAAAAAGGTCATCAGTTCACGCTGTCATGAACAAGATTCCACAGCAACTCTCACCTGGCGCTGTGCCTCTGCAAACCGGGCCAACTCCTGACTGAATAAAGCCGTGCTCGAACAGGTGAATCAGTTTGATCGCAAAATACAGGAGTGAGTCAAAAATCACACCCTTTTATATCAGGAACAAAAATGGGAAAAAAATTGGGATACCTGAATACCCCAATAAGTAATGGGTGAGGGAGGTCTATCTTTTAGGCTATGTATGGTACATGGCTGCCATCTTGAATGCTGGCATACTGGATCACGGGAAAATTTTTACAACGGGAACGGGGTCATGTAGGATCAAAGAAGATCAGGATTGTCGCAGAAATCGATTGGCGCAATCAGATTTGTAATATCTCTTATGGTTTCAAAGTTAACACAAAAACTTCTAAACTTTTGTTATTTATGACGGGTAACTGAAGATAGAACTGCTGATTCTGCGGTCCGGGGAACGCCGTTGCCGTATCATAGCAACAGACTTCAACAACCGACACCAAGAAACATCACCTATTTCACACAGCACTGTCACATCCCTCATAACCAAATTCAGAGAAACCGGGACTGTGGACGACAAGAAACGTAGCGATCGTCTGAAGAACCGCCACCAAACCTCAACAACGGTTTTGGGAGCCTTTGGGAAAAGTCCACGACCTGTCCGTGTCCTGTGACTTTTGACTCAGCCTGTAGGTTCCCTCGCCTGATAACAGGCAGATTCTCATTCAGGCAGGAACAACATTTACTCCTCTCTTGTGTAATGGTTCAGCATTTCAATCAATTTAACAATCAGACGGGAACAAAATTGCTTCCTTTTTCAGTCACCAGTTGCGTTGGTAATCACACACCGACCCCCACATCCACAGAACATCTGGCTGAGTCCTGTCAATCCATGCTTCAAGAGTAAGAGCAACTTACACTAAAACACAGCATGCGTGTTATTTCGATTAATAACGACCTTTATTGTGTCGTACGCCGTTTACTGACCAGCCGACCAACGTCCGCTCACTGGAAAGCTTTCTGATTATAACAATTATAATGAATCTGTTTTTCAACTGGCTGAATATTTGCACGAAGCAAAACGTTTATCCGTTCGAACATTAAATATCTAGTCATTGCGGTGTAGTCAGTGGAACATGGGTTTGCAAATCGCCGTATTCTGTTTTTCACAGCTCCACACAGCTGGATTGTTACATGCACGCACGTACATATAGATGCTTCATGATTCAGAACGTTCATCATCACGTCATTCCGCCACTTATCGTTTACTCTACTTAACGCTACCAAAATCAGGGCCTGAAATAGGACTGTAGTGTGCCGAGTGTAATGGCGTGACAGTGTAGCTGAGGGGTTCCTCGTACACAACCCATGCTGCCTGTGCCGTGCTTCGTACCTGGCAGGTCGGAGAAGAGCAGGATGCACTCGTTGAAGCCGTTGGCCAGAAGCCTGTCACGTAGCTGCTGTAAGATTGCGACTCCGATACAGAAGGGGAACGAGGAGTTACCCAGCAGCAAAGTGTCCCACAAGTGGAAGATCTTATGCAGGGGAAACACGTCTGCAGCGGAAGCACAGAGAGGACGAAGCGGACATTTAGCAAATTATTGATTCCCTCATGAGGAAATGAATTGGCAGTCAATCACACGAATACACACAGTTAGATGGTTTAAAAAAAAAAAAAAAAGGAGAAGCAGTAATAAATGGAAACGTATCATAAAATATCAGTACCAGGGAGTACCAAGTGGAGCCAAGGAGTATTTAGTCAGCCACTGATTGTGCAAGTTCTCCTACTTAGAAAGATGAGAGAGGTCCGTAATCTTCATCCTAGGTACACCAAAGCAAATCTCTGACATGTTGGTTCCATATGAACCATGTCGGACCCTGAGAAGATCAGGCAGAGACCTTCTTCTTTTGGCCAGAGTCAGGACTAAACATGGTGAAGCGGCGTTTCAGTTTTATGGAGCTCAAATCTGAAATGGTCTCCCTGAAGATGTTAGGCTGGGGTCTAAGTCCAGCTTAAAAACTCTTCTCTTTAGCCGTGCATATTAAACCTGGTTGTGTTTTTACCTGCACTCTGCTTTTTATTATTTTAAACTGTTTCCCTAGGTTAATGTATTTGACGGTGTTTTAACTGTACTTTTTTTTTAATTTGATTAGTTTTTGTTTCATATTAATATCATTATTTAATTCCGTAAAGCACTTTGTATGAATGGTGCTATACAAATACACTTGCCTTGCCTTACGCTTCAACTATGAGAGACAAAATGAAAAAAAAAATGTACCGTGAGATTTTAATCCAAAACGGAAGACGGAACGTGGTCGGGTCTTCCAGCATGACAATGGTCTCAAACACACCACCCGGGCAACGAAGGAGTGGCTCCGTAAAAAGTATGGTGACCTAGCCAGTCTCCAGACCACAACCCCGTAGAACATTTGTAGAGGGAGTTCAAAGTCTGTGTTGCTTAGCGACAGCCGAAAAACGTCGCTGCTATTGCTATTGACCAAATACTTATTTTCCACCATAATTTACAAATCAATCCTTTAAAAAAAATCCTACAGTGTGATTTCCTGGATTCATAGTTGAAGTGTAGCTACGATGAAAATTACGGACCCCTCTCATCTTCCTAAGTACGAGAACTTGCACAATCAGTGGCTGACTAAATACTCCTTGGCTCCACTGTAAAACTAAAGTGATGGCGAGCAACATTTATTGAGTTAATAAGTTTGTGAACCCTTTAAACCTGGATAAGTGTGACTCAAAGTGTCAGTGAACAGAGTCTGGGGTTACACTATCCAACAGCTATTCATACATTTACACACTGCTCACAAAAATAAGAGGAGATTTCAAAATGAATGTGAAGAGGATCCCACAAGAACTGCTGGATAATCTGATCCAGTCCATGGGACTGTGGTAGCCTAGCGGTTGAGGTACTGGACTATGGACCAGAAGGTTCAAATGCTTCTTTTTAAAATGGCTTCATATTTTTGTGAGCAGTGTATTTAATGCACATTATAATCAAACGAGACGTTAACAGTGCCAGGGCGTGTATATAATCTGGTATTAGGATAACCTAAAGACTGCATGTGCAATTTCTCAGAACAGAATGCCCTTTTTTAAAAGAGACGCCAAGTACCAGATATGTGCTACATTTACTCCTAACTCGGTTTAGTTATCTGATAAGTACTTTTGCTTGTTTACAGTCCAAAAAACACAAAGACACAAAGCAGACAAAGCAGATCTCAACTTTCACTTTGCCGTCCACATACAGCCTAGGACCAAAATCTGTCTGTCAGTAGTCTGCTAGTGTCTCTAATGTGATTTCATTATATGATGTGACCGTCTGAAGCTCTCCTCCAGAGTCACATAGACCTAAACCCTGTTGAGCATTTATGGGGGCACTTGAAGACAGCTCAAGACGCTCTATGGAATTTATTGCTAGCTCAGGCTCAAAAACAGTCGAGTCCATGCAGCTCAAATACACGCTGTCAAGGTTTCTTCCTTCTACAATCGGGGAGTTTTTCCTTTCCACTGTCGCCCTAGGCTTGGGATTGGCCTTTTAAGATCATATAAGATGATACCTTTGAGACAATGCTCCGTTCTAAAAAGCGCTATAGAAATACATTTGACTTGACAAGACTCAAAAAAGGAAGGTGGCTTGGATGATGTAAAAATTAAACAAAATGGAAGCCAAAGTTTAAAACGCTAAGCTAGCATAGTCCTCCACACAAAACGGAAACACACAAAACGTACACAAGTCAAACACAAAAGGTGTTTAAAAAGCTTGTGTACCTGCCCACTCTATTGCCTAAACAGAACTTAAATCGAATTTATTAACTGCCTAATAGCCGATTAAGATCAAATCGAAAGGCTCATTCCGAACAGCATCAGTCGTCCTGGCAACCCATTTATTAAGCCGAAACGACAACATGACTGTTTTATGACAGCTCCAGTGAGAGATGAGGGAGATATTCTAGCCCACGCTGAGTCTGGAGCGAAGGTCAGCGAGCTGCTTTTCACCCCATCAGCTTCGGCAAAGCAAGTCATAGACCAGCGCACCAATCATTCTCCTCACAGCCGCCACAGCAACCATGGGGAGACAGAGTCGGTCCAAATGTTCACGGAGACCCGGGACGCTGACAGAACCGAACCGAAGGGAATGAGGTGAGGGCCCAGTGAGGGGCTGAAGTAGATTTATCACTGCATCATCAGCTTAACGGAAGCCACGCCCGATAAAGGAAAGGTTATTCTGGACAATCAGTGGCAATTTTACCGAGATAAAAGAGCAGAGACGATTGAGAGCTTCTGAAAGTAGTTATTTTTATATATTATCGTAACGTTTCACATCTTGTCCACTAAGAGATGAAAGGAAGATCATATAATTGCACCATTTCACACCATATTATCGTAACTTCCCTGGAGACCGAGACTATTAATAACATTTAAATGGACGTATCGATTTTCATACACAGTACTGTGCAAAAGTCTTAGGTCACCATTAGATTAGACGTGCCATTGTTTTAGCAATGGTATAATCACCATATAGAATTATTTATCCCTCTTTTTATCGGAGTAGAACAAGAAAAGAGAAGAGATATGTATGCAGTATACAAAAAAACTAAAAAGAATAATAATAAAAAGGGCAGCTTCTTTGGGCTACAAGTTTTTAGCGTTTAGTGTAGTTCCTTA
Source organism: Parotocinclus haroldoi (assembly GCA_034779995.1). Classification (NCBI taxonomy): domain Eukaryota; kingdom Metazoa; phylum Chordata; class Actinopteri; order Siluriformes; family Loricariidae; genus Parotocinclus; species Parotocinclus haroldoi. The sequence continues at coordinate 9,997 of JAUZST010065065.1, read as the reverse complement.
CATCTGAAAGTCCTTTTTATGGTCTGAATATCTTGGCATGACCAGGATTGGTCTTTTTGAAAAGGTAGAAGCCGAGAAACCACTTTTTCAGTAGGGGAACGAGGGAAAAGCCTAAGATGCGGTAAAGCTCACGAATTAGAATGAGAGGCAGTAGAAATGAGAATAAAGTTTGAAATGTGTTATATCTGGTCATTGCAGCATTGCTAGAAGATATATGACAGATCTAATGGTGGCTCAAGACTTTTGGACAGTGCCGCAGAAGTACGAGTAATTTATTTACAATAGCAAATGCCTTTTTAAAGTTGAAAATCATTTCGAAGAATCCAGCGATTCTTAAGGGTTCACAAACCGTTTCTATCAAGACTGTTACAATGCCTTCAATAACAGAAAGTTGGCGTTTAAAGTGTTACTTTTTAAATTGATATCATATTTGGTTGCATGAATGCGAACGGTGTATGAAAAGGCTGTTGGACTCACGTGTGAACATCGTTAGGAACCAGGGAATGGCGTAAAGCTGTAAAAAGAATCAGAAGATAAGAAAGCATTTACTTTCCAGCTGACCTTGAAATGTTACACTGTCACTATAAAAGTAAAACATCCAGCAGTAATAACGATTGACTGGACAGTACTCTCAAGATGGAGGTTTCATCCATTATCCATTATCTTCTGCTTAATCCACATGGGGTAGCGGGCCAGCCGATGGCCACCCGGCAACTCTGGGCAGGAACAACCCTAGACTGAGTGCCAATCCATAATAGGGTACACACACAGTCACACACTAAGGGAAACTTTAGAGACACCAATTAACCTAATACACATGTCTTTGGACTGTGGGAGGAAACCGGAGTACCCGAAGAAAACCCGCGCAGACACGGGGAGGACATGCAGACTCCACACAGAAAGGACCCAGGCCGCCCCGCCCCGGGACCTTCTCGCTATGAGGCAGTGGTGTTACCCCACTGAGCCCCCGTGCTGCCGAGAAGCCATCAAAACCAATCAGGATATTAGATTTGGGCAACTCCTTATAGCACAAAACAAATTATGAGGACTGAGTGTAGGGTGTAAAATTTAGAAGTGAAAGAACAAGTGATTACAGAAAAAAACAAGCTTCAATAGGAATGATAAGGAAAGAGAAACTGCCAAAGCTAAACAGAAGTGCAGGGGGAATGGGTTCGTCGTTAAGAAAGTTTAATTAAAGAGCAGAAAATGACTGAGAGAGAAGTTGAGAGGAAATAGAAAAAGGTGAAGAAGTCGTTTCAGATCTCAGCTATAGTTTGTTGGTTAATAAAATTTCACATAGTATTTTTGAATATCTTTGTAAATTAACCTTTTAATTAATCTTTGAAACAATCCCTTTCTCAGGTATTTTCCCCATCTTTCCTGTGTATTTTACCTATATGTGCGTTGTGGCCATTAATACACAAGAGTAAGGTAACTCATCCCTCATTTAGAAGGACTGGGAGGGGGGTCTAAAAAAAACAATGGCAAGTTAAGAGACTGAAACATCGAGATCTGGCGTCATGGGCATGGTTCGTCCTAGGAGGTACCATCACTGGCTATGTGAGGGCTGTCACCTACAGAGTCCAGGTTTGGGACCTGAAAAGGTCCAAAATGCCCTTGTGTCTGACAGCACAGAAAGAGAAACCGGGTCTGGATCTGGAGAAACTGAGGGCTTGGTGCCTTGAACAAGAAGGGGTGGAAGTTAAGGGGCCATTAAGGGCAAATCGGTGGTACATGGTGCAGACCAGGAGAGCTTCTCATGCAGTGGGATTCAGTATTTATGCAATAACCAAGTTTTATCATTCTAAGGTCAGGCACGTCTGAACATCAACAGGTTCCACATCTGGAAAGTGTTTTCTGAAGTCACAAAGTATGCTGTGCTTCCAAAATCAGCCCTAGGACTGAAAAACTCGGTTCCAAAAAGGAAACTATGAATTGATATGAGAATCGTTCATCCAAGAACAAGAATAATTCCCCCTCATGAACCACTGGATACCTTAATAAACCCCAAAATCTACAGAACATGAGATAAATATGGTCAAATAATGGACGTAACTGGCAAAGCCCCTGAAAGTCCAGCTGCAATATTTCTAACATGCCCTCGATCACAGCAGACAGAAAGTAATAACGCTCACAACAAGTTTATTCTACAAACAACCAACTTGGGTCCTCGGTTAATCTTAGCCATTAGAACTTCACAAACCAAAAACAGAAAGGAGGATGGATGCAGCCAAAACCAATGTTTTGAGAAACACTGTGCTTTGTACCGTCAGCCAAAACACGAGCATGTTTTCGAACAGATTGGGGATGAAGATTCAACGTAACAGGACCAATATTTTCCAGACCAGACTGGAACATAAACTCGCAGCACCTTTGAGACGTGTTTTTGCTAGGCAGAAATTCCCAGCGCATCTCAGAAAAAAAGATTTTACACAGGCACAATCTCAATAATCAGAAAAACATTAAATACAATAAAATAAATAGAATAAAAAAACATCATTTCCCCCCCTAAATTTAAGTTGACTTTTATATCATTGCAGACAGTATGAACCCAACATATTTCATTTTTTTTTTTTAGTTTCATAATTAAATTTGTTAATAAATATCCATTCCTGCATTTCAGACCTGCAACAAGTTTCAAAACAAAATGCAATTGGGGCAAAATAATGATGTGATTTCAAACAGGTGATTGTAATGAAGCAGCATCCAGGAAAGTCTGAGTTTCATATTTCTCACCCTACATTTCTTAATATTATCAAATGATTCAGAATCTGAAGGAATTTCAGGGCATAAAGGGTAAGGGTACAAGCCTAAACTGAAGAGGGGTGCTCTCCCATCCCTCCGGCGGCACTGCATCAAAAATAGGACGCTGTGTGCTCCTGGTCAAAGATAAAAAGCAACCATGGTGTTATGAGGCACAAATCCAAAATCCAGGGGTCGGGTCAGGGCCCTTGGGAAAGATCATTTGGGACTGTGGTAATCTAGCGGTTAAGGTACTGGACTATGGACAAGAAGGTCCAGGGTTCAAATCCCACCTCTGCCACAGTTGGGTCCCTGAGCAAGGCCCTTAACCCACAATAGCTTGGATTTGTAAGTCGCTCTGGATAAGGGCGTCTGCTGTAACCGCTGTAAATGCAAATTTCCTCTTTTGTGATGCAGCCTTAAAGACAACATGCACTTTTCAACAAGGCAATGAAAACAAGCCAAATCAGAAAAGGTTAGAACTGAAATATGCAAATCCTGTCCAAACTTTTTTCAGGGAACCTCACACATTAAAAAAAAAAAAAAACTGGAGATCCTCCGTCCATCTTTGCTCCTCAATAACTCAGCCTATCATGGAAACAGCAACTGTACCAAATCGATGTAACCTGTTTGAAATCACATTCATATTTACGTTTCTAGTCTGCTTGTTATTTTAACCTCATTGCTAGCCCTAAATTTACCACGTCCCAACGTATTGCAGGACTGAAGTGCAGGGATTAGTGTTAAAGAAATGAAACAGAGCAGAAAAACAGGGGATATAAAGGGTTCATAATGTCTGCTGTTATAAAGTTTAACTTATGTAACGCCAATTAAAAGAAACCAAAGTAAAAGTAAGACCTTTTTTTCCCCCCCATTTTTCATTTGAGGTTAAAAAAAAAAACAGTTTGAACAGCACAGAATGATATTATAATCCTAATGACACAAATAGACATTTTTAAAAAGAGGGTACTGTGTCTGTAAATCTGTAGCCAAAAAATTAGGGATTGAAAAAAAGAAATCTCGTTGCTTGGATTGACTTAAGAAAAGATAAGATAAGATAAGATAAAACTTTATTGATCCATTTGGGAGCGGCCCCTCAGAATATTCCAGCATCATCACTACAATACACACATAGAACAGGAGAGGTAGGAAGGTGAAAAAAAGAGAAAACATAAAGAAAATAACATATGCTATTTGAAATTTGGTAGAACCTACGAGAGTTTGAAACAAAATAGTATCAGTTATGTTTGGTATGAGGCTATGCCCATGAAAATTGTCTGCTGTTACTGAGAAATGTTATTCCAGAGCATTAATAAAGCAGACAAGCTTCAGTTCTCTGCTCTGTACACTTTTTTTTGAAGTGCTTGCTGCTATATAATGGACATGAATGAGGTAGAAATGTGCTACAGAGTTTCTTTAATTGCTGCTATTCATCTTTTAATGGGAGGTTCAGAAAGCTCGGGGGATTGAGATAAAGGATAGACATGGTTAGAAGGTCATGGATCTCAGTGATGGAGAAGGTACTGGGGGGTGGGGGTGAGGGTGCAGGCTCTGGTTCTGCACTGGGATGGATTGCAGCAGCGGTTTTAACCTTCGAAAGGCTCAGATGAAGGAAAAAAAAGACAGGATAAGAATAATACACATAGACACGTGTGTGTGTGTGTGTGTGTGTGTGTGTGTGCGCGTGGGTGGAGTGTGCATGTGCGTTTCAGAGCCGAGTTCCTAATTAATGCCATTCATTTTAATCCGAGTCAATATTCTGGAAACTTTTTAAATCTGTGCAACCACTTTTCGGACCACCTGGTCCGTAATTACGTTTGGGACAGTGTTTAATTAACGTCCGCATGGACCCAGGGGTTCAGAGTGGAACATTATTCCCTCCACCTACTCATCACCTTCCCTCGGTCGATCCTGGTGCCGTCACTTCCACCTGATCCCGAGCGTCCTCGCGATGGAACAGTATGAGACCCTAACCCTAGCTGATGTTCCACTCCTCCAAGGTCCAGTTCATACTCCCATTCTCATTCTAAGTGCTTTCTACGGTGGGGCCATCTGTAAACGGGCAGCTTCTTACACAGCAGGGGGCGCTGCACTGTGTGTTTTGGCACGTTCCTATTGCAAGCTGCGTTTGCCAGACTTTAATGAGCCTTGGGTGCCGGACACCACTAGCCTGGCCCTCCTCAAATCACAGTACTCATCAGTGCTGACTAGGGGTGTGACGATACACGAGACGATTCGATTCGATTCCCGACACTAGTTCATGGTTTGATTTTCTCACGATTAATGATTTTAGATTGAATTTATTTACATGTAACATTAACATTTATTTTTATTGCTGTAGTGTAAACATGCACATTTATATTTGTTTACATTAAAACCTTAATCCCGTGCATGTAAAAGAAATGACTAGAAACTAGATTTAAAACTGGAAACCAAATGCTCCATTCTATCAGTGCAATACCGGTGAAAAATATTTCTTATATTCGATACTTATTTTTATTTTGTCAGTGTCACGCTAATCTTGAAGTGTAAAGTACTGGTGTGTTCGACTGACCATCTGTGTGACCGTTTTATTTCACGTGTTCACCTCTGTCTGTGACGGACATGATTGTGACAGCGATATTTTCTTTTTGAAACTGTTTACATTTCATAGAAGTGCACTTAGCAGGGAGCTCCCGATTTACGACAGCAATACCTTTTGATTTGAACTGAACTGATCGTAATCTCATTTAATATGTTTAATATGATTAAACTCATTTAAGTTTAATATGTACTGTACATACAGCAGACCTACCTAAAACACGACGGGCGGCTTCGGCTTTTCCTCACTACATTTCCCACAGTTCATCGCTCCTGCCACGTGACTCCTTATATTTACGTCAAATAGCAGACGCCCTTGTCCAGAGCGACGGACAATTCATACAGTCTTACAATCCAAGCAGATAAGGGCTAAGGGTCTTGCTCAGGGACCCAACTGTTGCTAGAGGTGGGACTTGAACCCTGGACCTTCTGGTCCATAGTCCGTTACCTTAACCACTAGGCCACCATTATGTTCCATTCAACTACAACTGGGCCCAATTCCTCCCATGGAGCTATTCTATCATTTACTACATTTAATATCTCATGTAATATATTGACACATCACGCACTGCCTATTTCCTCATCACGATGCTCTACTGTATCACGCTGCGTATCGACTTCGTACTGCAAATTCAAAATTCGACATTTTGAGTGGTCATAATGCCTCGACCTCATCTATGAAAACGTAAATAAGATTTAACGTCTAATAACCTATTAACGTTTATGGCTATCAGGACACTGGCACAAACTAAATTAAACTAATATGACAAGATCGTCCAGACTGTAACTGCATAACCATTAAAATGTCTGATCAATTTCAAATCCCATAACGATCAGCCTTAATGTGTTTTAATTTCTGTCACCGTTACTGTGATTATTATCCAGACAAGTCTAGTGCGCTGAAGTTGGCTGGTGATAAAACCTCAGACTCCGCTTCGTGTGTGTGTGTGTGTGTGTGTGTGTGCGTGTGCTGTATCAATGACAGATCACAGAAGGCCTGATGTCTGCCGCTGATTGGAATTAACTAAGCTAATTCACCCAAGTGTGAAGGACACGGCCCCCGAAAGGCCAGCAGCCCATCCCGGTAATAAAGCACACGACTGCTGGCTTGCTCCCACAGCATAAAGGAAATCCCAACAGTAGCACGTTTATGCTTTTCGATGGCTCTCAGACCTTTCTGGGGTCGTCTGAAGCCTGCAAGATTAAATATCAAAGCGATGAGGAATACTCACGTCCGGTATGAAGCCGATCTCGTTCAGGTGGTTGCTCAGCTCGGGGTCGTGGAAGGCTATCATCTGAGAGAAAACAGTCAGGTACTCTGAAGCAGATACATAAAACAGAATAAAGTGTTCTGAGAATATGCTTTTACTCCAACTTTTCACCGGTCAGACTAAATGGCGAATTCGCATCCGTGTTTCTTAACTCTTATCTACACTTACAAAGCTGCACAATTACAGACTGGAGACCTGCAGGTCCCTTTCACCCCATTCTTTAATGGTCGGGTATTACGTTACCACAATACGCGATTCCATCTTACCTCTGAGAGGTAAACCTGGTTACAAATGGAAATGGGACTGCGGGACTGTGGTGGCCTAGCGGTTAAGGTACTGGACTATGGACCAGAAGGTCCAGGGTTTAAATCCCACCTCTGCCAAGCTACCGCAGTTGGGTCCCTGAGCAAGGCCCTTAACCCACCACTGAACTGGAAGACTGTACGAGTTGTAAGTCGGCCTGGATGAGGACGTCTGCTAAATGCTGTAAATGTAAATGTATTGTAACTTGTGCGCTTCTACCAGCTATTAATGAATGACGGTTCTTGATGCAGTGCCGTCTGAGGGAGCGGAGCGAGATCACCCCTCTTTAGTTTAGGCTTGTACCCTTAACCTTTATACACTTCAAGTCCTCCAGATTCTGAATCAGTTACTGATATTGTGCAGATAAATATGTATAGGATCAAAAACTCTGTGGATAAATGGTTTTGTTTTTTTTTGTTTTTTTTTTTTAGCCGAACATGATTAATATCAACTGCTTGAAATCACTACGTGTCGTTTGTGTCAACTGAAATGCAGGAATGGACGTTTATTAACAAATGAAAGGAAGTTGACCGGAAACAGTACGACATATACTGGGTGCAAACTATGTGCAATGAAAACAAAAGTCAAAATGAATGTAAGAAACACCTCCCTCCAAACAAAGGCTGCTGTTGTTCACAAACTTTCCTGCCCTTTCCCGGGACTATTTGATGAGTGACTGAGCAGGACAGTTAGTCCTAAGCATAACAGCAAGCTCAGAGTTTCAACTCCTGAGCCCCCAATGACCCCATGCAACAGTGGAAAGATGTCTCTCCAGGACCGGAGCTTCAGGTTTTACTGAAGCACGGCTTTAATTGTGTCTTTACCTCATTGATCAAATGGCATTCCATTTACACGGGCTAAACGATGGCTTAAAATGGTGTGTATCAGCTAAAGTCTAGCCATTAATCGTATTTCGATGGGATGAAATAATACTGAATCATAACTGAACCATGTAAGCGAGCTTTTCTTATTCGCTTACGCAGTGCATCTCTGTAACACCAGGGGTTACACGTCCAGGCTTTCTGATCTAATCCAATGTTAATTAAGATGCATCACGTAAATGCACTGAAGTCGTTAAATACTTTATGCTGTATGTGAGTCTGCTACGTTAGCTTTATGAGGTCACATTTAGTGCAGTTATAACAGCAGAAGAAACGCTGTAATGAATAACCAAAACTAAATCAAACCAAATGTTGTTTCGAAATATTTACTTAATTGATAGTCCTCTTTAAACACAATAAACGTTCTAAAACAGCCTCATCTGGCATTTGGTGATGGACTCCACTTGGGACCCCACTTGGGACCCCACTTGGGACTCCACTTGGGACTCCACTTGGGACTCCACTTGGGACTCCACTTGGGACCCCACTTGGGACCCCACTTGGGACCCCACTTGGGACCCCACTTGGGACCCCACTTGGGCCCCCACTTGGGACATTAGTGTCAACACTCGAGACATACACCGCTCCAAAAAATTAAGGGAATATTAAAATTAATCTGAAGCCAAATTCAAATTCTAAATCAATATGAAGCACTTTAACAAAATAATCAGAAAAGCAAATAAAAAGTCAGAAAGTTGTTTAATTATGCAAATTGGTCAAACTGAACCAGAGTGCCCCCACATATTGTGTTCAGTAGGGTGTATGATCACCCAAGAGTGTCAAAACACACGGACAGTGATGGGGCGTGGACAGGATCAGATCATCCAGCAGTTCCTGTAGGATTATTATTTTGTTCATTTTTAAATATCCCTTATTTTTTTGAGCAGTGTACTTTGTAATTTGTAACTTAGTGACTTGTTCTCACTTCTGGCATCTACTCTGGAAAAGCACTGCCATTCCTCCACTGATTTACATACAATTTCCACATTATACCACAAAAGTAGAGCGTCCTGAGTAAAACTATTATTAGTAAAAAAAAAAAAGAATAACTAACAAGTATTTACATGACTGGTAAAATAAACGATAGTTTCAATCATACTTAAAACCAGGGGTCCAGCCTTTATCGGGGCACGCGCACACACGATGCAATTATGTTTTTTTTTTTATTCATCTTCTTAAAATTGTGCCTTTAAATAGTTAAATGGTCGTCGGTACGTTTTTAAACAAATATTTTCCACCTCTATTGTTTTTGAGGAAAAAAAAAAAACTGTTTTGTACACGTCAAGTTAAGAAGAAGTTTTCATTTAAAGAATTACTACTAAATTTAACAAATGTTCTTAAATATGAGGTTACAAAATACTTGGCGTTTTAGGAAACCCACCCATTGTTACCACAGGCTGCAGGGAGAAGGTGAACTTTGTGGAAACACCTCATTAATAAACCAAACAGTAATCCTACTCGGACACATTTTTAATGAAAGCCCGTCTGTCTGTTAGCGAGCGTGCCTTTGACGGCTTCATCATTAATAGCTGCATAGCCACAAGCACTGCTCTTTTGAGACGACCCTATTGAGATCTATACTCCGTTTTCCTCCTGCCTGCTGTTTGTTTGCTTTGAGCAGAAGAAAATAAGAAAAAATGCTTTTCTCTCACTGTACATAAGAACAAGTAAAGAAGGTGTTTCCTGTGGGACATCGTGGCACCCTTAGCAACATCCGGGATTTATGGGATTTATTCCTGCGGGTCATTATGGGGTAAAGATTGAAAAGCATCTGAAAAATTAAAAACATGAATTCGGGAAGAAAACAATCGTGACATTCTGGTTATAAGTCATTCATTCAATCATTATCTTCCTCTTATTCCACACGGGGTCGGTGCCCACCCGGCAAGTCTGGGAACAAGGGCAGGAACAACCCTAGATGGGGCGCCACACACACATTTATACGCTAAGGGCCACTTTAGAGACACCAATTAACCTAACACTCATACCTCCCTCTAATGACTCATTACATAATCAATTTTGTTTTATAATTTGAATTATTTGATCATTTTTTCACTACTAATTGAATTTTTATTAATAATTTGTTATTTATTTTAAACTAAATTTTCCTATGTTTTAATATACATTTAGTATTTGTTTAATTAACATCTGGGCCGCCCATGGAGGTCGGGTCCCCTGTTGAGTCTTGGTTCCTCCCAAGGTTTCTTCCTACCATTTTGG
>JAUZST010065054.1:0-22615 GCA_034779995.1 Parotocinclus haroldoi | reverse complement strand
AACCTAACACGCATGTCTTTGGACTGTGGGAGGAAACCCGAGTACCCGGAGTAAACCCACGCAGACACGGGGAGGACCTGCAGACTCCACACAGAAAGGTCGAACCCGGGACCTTCTTGCTGTGAGGAACCACCATGCCGCCCCAAGAAAACGGATTCAGTTTAAATAATTTTAATAACTAGAAACATAGTGTGATTTTAAATTAAAATTGAGACTCTGTCTCTATCGTTCCCAGTTCGTCGAAGTTTTTTTTCTTTGCATCCATCGTGCTGATGCCCTTAAACATCCAAAATCCCTTCAGTTTCCACTAAGATAGACACGAAGGAAGCTATGCCATATATGACGCGTGACAGCGCCCTCTGGTGTTAACATTATGAAACGCCCATCAAGAGAAGGGGCGCTGTGACGTTGGCTATCGTCACCGATGCATCGTCAGACCCCTTCTGTAATTAATGAACTAAATCATGATTTTAATTACGATTATTAATTTCATTGAGCATACACTGCATTTCGGAGAGGCAAGCCACCTGCAGTCAATTTCAGCTTTGCCAGATCCCACAGATTCCAGCTTTCAGGGGAAGACCTTCGGTTACTAAACTTAAAAATTAAACTTGGTTGCAAAACATGTTTCGTGTTCATGATTTCACCCAACTGTAGCTTAGCGCAAGTGTTGCTGTCGCGGGAAGTTTTCCCACCGCGAGTCGAGGAGCACGTGAAAGCGAGTTAAGCCAAAGACGCTTAGAATAAGTGGACATGGCATCTCGGTGCTGCTGGGACAGCTTATGTGTTGGCTCTGAGAATCTGATTCCTAGCTACGTTCGGACTATTGCGGTTTAATGTTTACGTGGCCACTTATAAGGTCGTTACCTGAGGGTGTGGCTCCCGCCTGGGCTGCAGTAGGCATGTCCTGACCGGTATTCCTCTTGGCCTCCAGTACAGGGTTCTCAAACTGAGTCTTCTGATTGATGTGGCTGCAGGCAAACAGAAGGAGGTGGCGAAAGTTCAGATTTCAAAAGGGCGAAACCACGCACAGGTTCACGTCTGCTCCGTCTTTATTGTTAAGCCATACCATTAGATCGGACGTCCAAGCTATAAATATAGGGACTGGTTTAACGTGCATTACGGTACACGCTAAATTTAATGACTGTCAAATGGCACATCGTGGATCCTAGTTCAGCCCTGTGGAGAGGTGCCATACAGGAGATTCGTAATCTGGCAGCACAGGGTGCAAGGTGAGAACGAGGGGCACCAGGGCAATCCATCGCAGGTCACCCGAACTGAGACTCCAGTTAAGAACTGGAGGGACGTGGGAGTGCTGGAAGGAACCAACAACGACGCTGCGTTCCTCGTGTCCCATAGCAGATCTTTTTAAAAAAGGTTTTTCTATTTAAGAAAAGAAAAGAAAAAGAAAAAAAAACGAAGCATCATTCGATCATTTGAACAGGGGTTTGTGTGCGCGTGTGTGTGTGCGCGCGCCTTGTTTTGCTAAACTTGTGAGGACCGCGTGTCCATACGATGAAAGGAAAAGCTGGGAATTCCAGGTCCTCACTTCTTTAACTGCCTTTAAAATAGAGATATATATATATGTATATACACAAAAACGTCCACTTTTATTTAAAAAAGACGAAAACAAATCATTATCATTGATCACACGCAGTAATCCACCACTGTCGTGCATGTCAGTGGAAAGTCCTCACAAGGATAGTAAGACAAGTGTTCCACACGACACGACTACATTTGTGTGTGTGTACCTTGTATCGCTGTACTTGTGAGGACCAAATGTCCCCATGTTGACAGGAAAACCTGGACTTTTGACTAGCGAGGACAGTTTTTAGAACCAGTTAGAACCAAGCAGAATCAAGTACAACCAATTAGAACCAAGCACAAACAAGTAGAACCAATTAGAACCAAGCAGAATCAAATAGACCCTAGCAGAGCAAATTAGAACCAAGCAGAACCAAGTAGAACCAAGCAGAACCAAGTACAACCAAGCAGAATCACGTAGAACCAATTAAAAGCGAGTAAAACCAATTAGAACCAAGCAGAAACATGTAGAACCAATTCGAACCTGGCAGAACCAATTAGAACCAAACAGCAGCATGTAGCACCAAGTAGAAGCTAGTAAAACCAATTAGAATCAAATAGAGCCAATTAGAGTCAATTAAAATTAATCCGAACTAATTAGAATCAAGCTGAACCAAGTAGAACCAACTGGAACCTAGCAGAATCAAGTAGAACCAAGCAGAGCCAATTAGAACCAAGCAGAACCAATTAGAACCAAGCAGAACCAATTAGAACCAAGAAGAACCAACCTCACTTGTTTAGCTGCATTTTCTTTCATTTGAAAAGCCAAAAGGGCCAAAAAAGGCAAAAGACTTGCTTTAGGTTACTGGGGTTACGATTAGGATTAGGTGTAGTATTAATTAGCTGCAGTAGTCCTCCGAGTGTGTGTGTGTGTGTGTGTGTGTGTGTGTGTGTGTGTGTGTGTGTGTGTGTGTGTAAACAAAGAAAACAGCTGATACATGGGAGTCTCTGATTGTGGACCGAGGTTCCATAACAAATCATGCTTCACACTCCGACGAGCCAACAGTGTGTGTGTTATAGTGTGTGTGTGTGTGTGTGTTATAGTGTGTGTGTTATTGTGTGTGAGTCACCCTCTGCTACCACTGCGCTGTGTTTGTGTCAGAGTGCAGGATTTAAATGAGCTTTATGCAAACAGCTCGACCGAACTAGAGCACAACAACATGCTCTGTCCTCATTATATAAACTGCCCTGATCCTCCCCGGTTACCCCGGCTCAGTGCAGAACCAAGCAGAACCAATTAGAACCAGGCAGAAGCATGCAGAACAAAATAAAAGCAAGTAGAACCAATTAGAACCAGGCAGAAGCAATTAGAACCAATTAGAACCAAGCACAAACAAGTAGAACCAATTAGAACCAAACACAAACAAGTAGAAGCAATCAGTACAAAGCAGAATCAAGTAGAACCAAGCAGAATCAAATAGACCCTAGCAGAACCAAACAGAACCAATTAGAGCCAAGTAAAACCAAGCCGAACCAATTAGAACCAAGCAGAAACATGTAGAACAAAGTAGAAGCTAGTGAAACCAATTAGAACCAAGTAGAGTCAATTTGAACCAATTAGAGTCAATTAAAATCAATCAGAACTAAGTAGAATCAAGCAGAACCAGATAGAACCAACTGGAACCTAGCATAATCAAGTAGAACCAAGCAGAGCCAATTAGAACCAATTAGAACCAAGCAGAATCAAGTAGACCCTAGCAGAGCAAATTAGAACCAAGCAGAACCAGTTAAAGCCAAGCAAAACCATGTAGAACCAATTAGAACCAAGCAGAATCACGTAGAACAAAGTAGAAGCAAGTAGAACCAATTCGAACCTGGCAGATTCAATTAGAACCAAACATAAGCATGTAGAACCAAGTAGAAGCTAGTAAAACCAATTAGAACCAAGCAGAACCAATTAGAGTCAATTGAAATCAATCAGAACTACCTAGAATAAAGCAGAACCAAGTAGAACCAACTGGAACCTAGCAGAACCAAGCAGAACCAAGCAGGGCGTCTCATGAAGACCGGCAGCGGAGGCCAAGTTTTGAGTTAGAAAACAAATCAGACTTCCAATAAGCAAAGGAACCTTTTCCGGTTTTAGGAACTTTCATAAACACACGAGCTTGATCAAACATCCAGATACATTTTGTGGAACCAAACAGAAAGCATCGTAGGAACTTCAGAACACTTGTGCCAACCTACAAACCTTTCATTCACCCAGAAACTTTTTTTTATTTTTCCCCTGGAACTTCCCGAAGCCAGACCTGTTTTGAGGAACTTCTTAAGATTTATTTTAGGAATGCAGGAACATTTGCAGGAACTCTGCACATTCCTCCACACCTAAGACTTTTGCCATGTTCTTATAAACGTATAACCCTTTGGAAAGACTTATTAAGAACCTTAGTGTTGGGAAATGTTCCAAATTTGAAACCACTCCATGAAATGAAACTTCATGAACTCCTTCAGGAACCAAGATAGCTCATTATTACCAGCAGGAACCTCACCGTTTTGCCGTTTGCTGCTTCTTGCATTACGTATCGGATTACGAGTTTGGACAGAAATGAGTCCTCGGTTTTAGCCGTGAGTGTTTAAGCGCTCATGGAAGCTGGAACCATCGTGTCGACCCTCTAGGTCTCACACAGGAAAAAAAAAGAAGGTTAACCAAGCCTAAACTTACTCGACATAGTAGGTGCCATACTGCGGATCCTCGATTCTCTCCCAGCCGTATGGAAGCTCTGTGGAGGAACAGAAGAACAGAGGAACAGGGTAAGGTCAAGGAGATGTTTTCTTTTTGTAGACGTGATGCTTTTCCTGAACTTCACATCAGGAACGTCCAGAAATCCAGACGTTTGAGCACCAGCAATCCAGACTGTGCTCCCTTCACTGGACCAGATAAGATGGTCCAAACTGTCCATCTGGTCTGGCTTTGATAAGCTCAACACTGTCACTCAGAAAACTGGACCAAACAGTAACCAGAACTGTAATATTGACCTATCACAACTGGAACCTTTGGAGCAGATACGTATCCTACATTACAAAAGGTACTTGGCTGATTAGTCATGGATCTGAAAGCACTGGAACGTCTCTGGAAGGGCAATATTTTCTGGACCAGATGAAACGTTTAGGGCTGAAACGGGCTTGTTTGGTACTGAAACCAGAACCTTTTTCATATCCAGCCTGGACTTGAAGCCTTCAGAAATGGTACTGGACTGTTCCTGGAACCGCAAATGGGGAGCAGAACTAGAACCACTCGAAATGAAACGCTTAGAAAATGGAACTGGTGCCTTTAAATAAATTAAACTGGGACATTACAACTGAACCAGAACCGATGTTCCCGGAACTGGAGACTCTGGAAGTTGCCACGGAAATACTTGCCACGGTAACTAAAAATCTGGAACTGAAACTGGAACTGGAGACACTGAAACCAGAACTAGAATTTATTTATTTATTTTTAAATAAATGTGGAGACTTTGGAGCTTTAAAATATTTGACTGAAATGAAGCATCGGCCACTAGAACTGATTTTTCTACCATAAGAACTGGAACCCGGGGGAGGCACGGGGGCTAGGTGGGGGGTTCCATCCCAGGGCGGGGCGGCCTGTGTCCTTTCTGTGTGGGGTCTGCATGTCCTCCCCGTGTCTGCGTGGGTTTACTCCTGGTACTCCGGTTTCCTCCCACAGTCCAAAGACGTGCGTGTTAGGTTAACTGGTGTCTCTAAAGTGGCCGTGCGCGTGTGGGCCCTACGATGGAACGGCACCATGTCTAGGCTTGTTCCTGCCCTTGCGCCCAGAGTTGCCGGGTGGGCACCGGCTGGCCCGCCGCCCCGTGAGGATTAACTTAGAACTGCACTATAAGTCTTTGGAACCTTTAACAAAGGGACTCTTGTTGTCACGGCGACATTTGAAGTTTTGAAAGCGTTTTTTTTTTTTTTTTTTTTTTGAACGTGCCACGTCTTGCTTTATAAGGTTCATTACGAGGCATTGTTGATGCGTGGGTGTCCGGCTAACTGTATCTTCTCACCTCCTTCGTCACACTTATCGGCGGGTTTCGCTTTCCTAGCCAGCCGAGGGTCCAGCCAGGTCGTGGTCTTTGTGTTGTGACTGCAGAGAAAAACAACGATATTTATATTCATAATCATTAGTTTGCTTAATCAGAACCAGTCCCATTTCACATAACTGCTGAAACTCCTCGTCACCTTCAACCAGGAGAGCATAACTGAGCCTCAGCTTTCGGTGAAAAGAACGTCGTACTGATAAAAATCAAACGTGTAACCAGTAAACAGCAAATTAAGTACAGTGAGTACTTCATAAAACGAAGAGTATTTCATAAAAATAACTTGATGCTCAGGTGCAGCTCCATTTCTTCCTTAAAGGGAAACAAAAACAAAACTCGCTGGTGCCATGAACAAGCGACAGAATCGTTCGTATCCTGTAACAGCACACATCACAAACTCATATTTGTTTTCCACACCAGGTCAAATCTAAACTTTGTTCAAACGACTTGAGTTGGTATGTTCTTAGTATTCAATTAATTTCGACGAAGAGCTTTAGGGCTCACAAAAATCAGAGGGTAATTTTAAGATGAAATATCCCCAATCAAGTAGCCCCTAATTCTTTAAAAGTCATTTGTAATTCGGGAGATTAGGAAGGATTTTGGAAAACGCTCGCCAATCTGTCGTTCTTAAAATCGTCCTCGACTTGCTAAACATGAAGCGCGCACCTGGGAACGCGGAATATTTGGTTCTAAACCAAGTGGATTCGGAGCTGGAACACGTAGCAGTGGAACCGGAATTTCTGGAAGCGTTTATCTACATATGCCGCTCACCAAAAGGAGGGGATGTTTAAAAAAAAAAAGAAATATCCCATAACGAAACATTTTGATTCAAAGTGTCATGCTAGAACCACTGGTATCTGGACGAATATAGAACGGAACTTTTTCCGCCGGATCCGGATTTGTTTTGGGAAGGTTTGGGAATATTTGTGAACTGCTAATCAAACTGTTTCATGCACTGAAACCGGAGGCTTCAAAACGAGAAAGCTGAACCTTTGAATCCAGAACCCCTGGTACTGGGCCTTTCAAAACCAGAACTGGAACTACAGTGTGTGGAACTGGAACCTGAATTAAAACCACAAGTGGATCTGGAGATTTTGGAAGCTTTCCACCATCTAGAAAGCAGTCTACAATCTCACCCCCTACATTCCCGAGCAACTAAGGGTTAAGGGTCTCGGCCAAGGGTCCGACAGTGGCCGCTTGGCCGTGCTGGGACCTGAACCCCCAAGCTTCTGGTCGATAGTCCAGTTTCTTAACCACTATACGTCCCGTGAGCTTAAGCTCACCTATTTGATACTCGACCTGAAATGTTTTCAACTGGAACCGTCCAATATGTGAATCAGACCCTACAATAACCGTACCAGTCTGTACTGGAACTAGAGAATGCTTTAGAACTGGACCTGGTTTGGGTTTGGGTTTGGTCTCCTCCGTGCTTGCGGCGACGATAATCTTCATGAATCTCTGAGGAACTACAGGTTGCACCTGTCGTGCGATATGGAGATTCGTTTTGCGAACTGGCAGTGCGTAATTCGGAGATGAGGAAAAAAAAAAAAAAAGAATAAATAATGAATCAGTGCTGCAGTTAAAGCTGGGATTAGCCACCATCCGCAGAGACTCACCATATCTGTTCAAACACTCGCTCAAAGCTCTTGTTTAAAGACACACAGCTTCAAACGAAACTCCTCAGGGATCAGGTGTCTGATTAGAAAAGAAGGTCTTTGAAATATCAACGAAGTACGAGAGGTGCAGAGCCGCAGTGCCGAGCAGAACAAACTTCAGCCCGAGACCCGTTGGGATTTCGGGATGCCGCATTCATTTCTCCTCTTCCCGTCACTGTCAAACGTCCGTCTAACGTCCAGCTAAAGAGCCGCAATCATCTACCAATCATCTATCAAAACGAGGGGGTCACGGATTATTCCTGCCTGCCCTGTCAGTAAATCATGATCAATCGGTAAACCCTGTCATGAAATCCTTCACACACACATTTGTGTGTTATTAGGCCAGACAGACCTACCGTTATCACACATTTCACATCAAAGTGTTCACAAACTTTTTCCAGCAACTGTGTGTGGACGACGGGATTGGACGAAGGAACAAAACAAATCAGGAAACATCCTGAAGTGCAGCCCGACTGGAAGGGAATTCAGATCTAAAATTGTGATCTTTGAAAGTGGACCTCTGGGGGCTGGAACTGGAACCTTCAGAGCTAGAACTACACCTAGAACCTTTGGAACTGGAAATCAAGTGTGTCATACTACAACAACGGAACAATCTGTACCGGTCCTGGGGAATGTTCGTTACTCTTCTTCAAGCACGATACTGGAACTAAAGGCTTTTAAACTTGAAACCAAAGCCCTGGTACTAAAACTGGAACTAGAACCTGGAAAAAGTCATGGAAAATAGGAAAGTACAGCCAGAGTGAAAAAGGTACTTGGTACTTTTGGTCCCGAAACTCAAATCTTCGGATATAATTTTTAAAAAAATTGTGCAATTCAAACATTGGAGAGTAAAACTGAAACCATTAGAGCAAGAACTAAAACGAGAACCTATGGAATAAAGTTTCAATGTTCGTTACTAGAACTATAATGGTTTGTACTGGAACTTCTCCGAGCGTGGCACTGGAACCTGTAAAACAAGACTGGAATCAAAGAAACTGAACATTTGCTACTGGAACTAAATCAACGTTTGGAACTGGACCTGGACAATGCTAACTCTGGATGCAATGCTTCAAGTACTGTACTAGAACTGAAGACTTGAGAACTAGAAACCTTTTTTTTACGAGAAACCTTTTTCTGGAACTGGAAACCGAATGTTCGGTTTCTTCTACACCTGGGACAATCTGTACCGGTCCTGGGGAACGTCTGTTTATCTTCTTCGAGCACCTTACGGCAACCAAAGGCTTCAAAACTAGAGTTTGAATCCTCGAAACCGCAGCCCTGGTACTGAAACTGAAACTAGAACCTGCAAGTCAGGAAATATAGTAAAAGTACAGCCAGGCTGGAAGAGGTACTTGGCCATTTGGCACTGGAACTGAAGACGTTGGACCTAAAATATATTTGGTAACAAAACCGGATCCGTCAGAGCAAGAAATACAACTAGAACCTACAGCATTAAAATACAACTTTGGTTACTGGAACCCTGAACAGTGTGTACGGAGGAGCTCAAGAACCTTTGCTGCACCCCTCCGGGACCCTCCCTCATGCGTTCACAACGAGTAAAGAAAAGCCCGTAAAGCCCTGCAACCATAGAAACGTACTCGCAGCATTTTGGGTGAAATCGGTATCCCGTTAATGACTTTCCCCTTCGCCCTGCCCCCGTTCTGCTCTTCGCTTACATTAGCCCTGGGTTTAGATATAAAACACGCCCTAGCCCGGCCTCCTCGGCACGCCGCTACGCACGGCGCCCCATTTAGATCATGCCTATTATTTTTGACTGCGCCTCCATTTATCTCAGCAGGTACACGCTAAGTGAGCGCGCTACACCTGCAAGGCCCGCTCCCTGCAGCAGGCCCGTGTTTGTTTAGGATTTGCAAATGACATGGTAATCCAGAGGACCGGAGTTTCGACAGCCAGGATAAGCCAGCAAAAGCTTCACTAACAAGTTCCTACTGCGCAGCAAACCGGCGCCGGCGCTTAACGATCGCAGAGGGGCGGGATAACGCATCGTAATAAAACATCTGCTCTACTTCAGCATGCTGACCGAATCAAGGCGTGGCCAGGCTATTACTACGGACTCTGTAGTAGTAACCCGGCTTTATCCGCGTCCTTGGCTCGCACACTTCTCTGTTCATTGCTTTCTTAAACCCCAAAAACGAGCAAGATGGCAATATTTTTAATGGAAACCCTTCATATTACTCATTGTTACTCAACCAGCCGGGTGCCCACCCGAAAACTCTGGGCGCAAGGGCAGGAACAACCCTAGATGGGGCGCCAAGCCATCGTAGGACACACACACACACACACACACACACACACACACACGCACGCACACACGCGAAGCGACAGCCAGTCCTAACGACAGGAAGACTCTCATAGAAAGAAACCGCACGGTAACAGAAATGGAAACGGGCGCTACTGGGTTTACCGTTAAAGTAAAACTTCAAGCGGTTGGCGTAGACGTGGTCGAAAGGGATGTGAAGCCGGGCGGCGACGTGCTCCACGATGCAGCGGAAGCCTCCGGTGATGAGGAAGACCTTCACGTTGCGCTGGTGCAGCCTCTCCACCAGCTCTCTGAGAGAGACGGGGCGGTTAGGTGGTAACGGTGCGAGGCGGCACACCCGGGCATCCGAACGGGAACAAACCAGCACCAACTTACTTAATACCTGGAGTGAGCTGAGGGGGGTGGTCGGTGATCAGCTTGTTCACTTGCTCCCTCGAGCACTTGATGATGGCCAGGCGTTCCGTTAGGGCCGTTTTGAAGCTCACCGACCCACCCATGGCCCTGTTGGTCCTGAAAACGGGGGATGGGGGGGGGGGGGGGTTAGGTGGACGGGACACGCGTCAGGGGCGACCCGCGCGTTTAAACCGAGGTTCCTAAACTGGCGTGGAACGTGTGCGGACTTACATCGCGGTGACGGCGTCCCCGACGCCGCAGAATTTCGCGAGTTCGTCGATGCCCTCCTCTCTAATCACCGTGCTGTCCACATCAAAGCAAACGGCCTGGGCATGTCGGAAAGCCTCCTGGGTCTGTGCCAACGTCAACCCCGACATGGTGCTCAACGACCTGCGAAGGGATTCAAACACAAGCCAGAGCGCTCGGTGAGTTACGAGTAAGCGTAGGGGAAAGCCGGCGTGGAAGGCCAACGGGGTCAGAAGATGAAATCTAGGGCCGAAATTAGGAACATTAAAGTGACGAATGACGGGTTAATCAATCGGTTTGGACTCACTAGGTAAATATATAAGACGAAGAAAAAAATTTATTTATTAAAAATAAATAAATAAAAATCAAATTTCGATCTTGTGTGTTTTGATGGTCAAACTGGTAAGAAAGCTTAATCAGAAAATGAAATAAATATATAAAAGATCAAATAAATAGCTCGTAAAAAATTATTACAAGACCAATGAATTTAATAAGCTTCAGAAAACGACTAAAAGTAATAAACCGCTCATATAAATAATTGAGACGTAACTATATTTTAGAAAGCTTTAATAAATCAAAAACACCTAAAAGTAATAAAAATAAATAAACACGTAAATAAATTATTATTATTATTATACAACTACTCGGGCGATAAATGATAAAGTTATTAAGCATTTGAAAGAGGAAAACTCCAGCTCTTCGTTCACTTGTATTCGCTCACAAGCCGGTCTTGCCTGGACCAATATGGCGGACGTACTGCCGTATGGCAGCAACGAGCCGAAGCGAGAAACGCGGCGTTTATACACACTGCTCAGAAAGATTAGAGGTGAAAGTTTTAATACATGTCTAAATTAAATATCCCATATTTTATATATATATTTTTATATATATATAAATACCGCATTACCCTCAGAGCAGACGGCTAGCATAGCTCTGAGAGAAAACATAAGCGCGAGCTTCTGCTGGAAGAAACGTTCTGACTAACGGTTGGCTTTTAGTGTTAAATAAAAGAGAACTGACCTACCGTCCTGCATACGAAACGAAACGTTTGCTCCGAATCCAAACTTCCCCTCTAACAAACTAGCCAACAACTGGAACCCAGTATACTTAGCAACTCGCGCTGATGCCAAGTCTCGCGAGATTCACTGTAAACCGGATTAAACAAAAAAAAAATCTGCAAAAACGTAGATAATCACGTGGTGTGGAGCATTTTTTTATGCATGTACAATTAAAATAAGGCAGACGTCAGCTAGAAAGTGATAGACAATGTGACCAGCATGTGACCAAAAGTATTAGGACACAATCTCACACGTTTGCTAAAGCACTTGCCCCACTTGGAAACTAAACAATAAGCTTAGCCGTAGAGTTCTGAAACCCCAGTCAGTCTTTAAAAGTCATAAACACAAAGCGTAAGCTTTTAAAACTCTTTATTAAAAGTCAGTGGTTTAATTTAAGAGCAGGTCAGTAAACCCGAGGTACTGTATCCTTCAAAAAAGGAATTGACATCAATACATTGAGTTTAAACAGTGTTACAGTAACGGCGCGTCGTTAATCATACTGACTGTACGTTTCGGAAGTTTGTTTTTTTTTAAGACCCATCACCCTGTCCTGAACCCCTTAAGTGGTCTGTAAAGACTCCTCGCCAAGGTGCATTAGTTCAGAGCTCATTTACATCACGTCATAACCCTGTGCTCCCATTCAGAGCACTTCTACCGTTTCAGCATGCCTTTGTTTACGCTTTTTCTTCTCATTTCGTGCTCCTCTACCACGATCGCAGGGACACGTTATCGGCCTCGGCCGCTATGGACAGCAACACGGCCTTGGGGCTGTTCTCGAAAAGCGCCGCTCTGTTCTGGGTCTGGCCCTTCTTCACCCAGTGTCCGTAGATTTTAAACGCGCAGGCGTCGATGAGTTTGCGAATCGGTTTCACGGCGTAGGGGTCGCTCCTGATCACGTCCTTGGTGACCGGCTTGGCCCGCCGATAGTTGCAGTAAATGCGCACCGACGCGAGGACAGTCATACAGATGACCTGGGAAATACACACGAGCAAAATGTTCTGTTCAGACACAAGCTTCAGAATCGATTCAGAGATTTTCTATTAGACCTAAGCTCAGGAAACGAATCAATTCTCCCTACTTTGAATCAAAGATTCAGAGAATCGACTCCTAGATTTTCTGTTCGGCGTACGTTTAGGAAACGAGTCGATTGCGAAGAACGCTTGTTGTACTGGGACACACCCTCACACTAAAGTGACGGTTATTTCGATGTTTGAACGTACTCACTTTGAACTTCCTGTAGGGGCTGAAATGCCGCACCTCCTGCACGACGTACTGCTGGAAGAAGGGATGGTTCAGGGCGTCGGCGGCCGTGTAGCGCTGCTCCGGGTTCACCACCAGCATTTTGGAGATCTGAGGGCAAACCAAGCGCCCTTCTTTTAACCCTAGAGCACTTTAGAGCAGCCTCTCCGTTTGGGAAAGCTCACGTTGCCTTTGATGTGTGAATACTGGTGTCCTTACGTACCAGGTCCTTCACGGTATCTGAGCGGTCGTCCCACTCTGGAGACGTAAACTGGTAGTTCCCAGCCAGGATCATGCGGAGCATCAGCATTTGTTTCCTGTGCCAGAACGGCGGGGATCCGGCCAGCAGGGTGTACAAGATCACCCCAGAGCTCCAGCTTTGGGTACAGCATATTCATTTATTTGGGTTTGACCTGCCTATGAGGAAACGAGAAGCGACAGATGACTTACATATCCACTGCGGTGCTGTATCCCGGGTGATGAGGATCCATCGAGCACTCGATGATCTCCGGAGCTAAATAACCCGGAGTTCCACACACCTCTGAGGAGAACGCAAACAATAAGTCGTACATTTAGGTTCCGTTCGAACCCTGCAGGAACTCATTTCCATTCTAACGACTCTCAACGCTGCGCTGTAATAATAATAATTATCATAATAATAATTAATATAATAATAACAAGAAGAAGAATAAATAATATTAATAAGAATAATAATAAGAAAAATAATAATATTACCAATAATAATAATAATAATAATAATAATTATAATAATAACAAGAATAATAATAATAATAATAAATAATATTAATAAGAATAATAATAAGAAAAATAATAATATTACCAATAATAATAATAATAATAATAATAAGAAGAAGAAGAAGAAGAAGAAGAAAAAAAATAATAATATTACTTATAAAAATAATAATAATAAGAAAAATAATAATATTAACAATAATAATAATAATAATAATAATAATAACAACAACAAGAAGAAAAAGAAAAACAATAATAATAATAAGAAGAAGAAGAAGAAGAAGAAGAAGAAACAATAAAAAAAAACAATAATATTAATAATAATAATAATAAGAAGAAGAAGAAAATAATAATAATATTAATTATAAAAATAATAAGAATAAGAAAAATAATAATATTAACAACAAGAAGAAAAAGAAAAACAATAATAATAATAATAATAACAAGAAGAAGAAGAAGAAGAAAAACAATAATATTAATAATAATAAGAAGAAGAAGAAGAAAATAATAATAATATTAATTATACAAATAATAATAATAAGAAAAATAATAATATTAACAATAATAATAATAATAATAACAACAAGAAGAAAAAGAAAAACAATAATAATAAAAATAATAATAATAATAATAACAAGAAGAAGAAGAAGAAAAAGAATAATATTAATAATAAGAAGAAGAATAAGAAAAATAAAAATAATAATATTAATTATAAAAATAATAATAAGAAGAACAATAATAATATTAACAATAAGAAGAAGAAAAAGAAGAAGAAAAACAATAATAATAATAATAGAAATATTAATAAGAAGAAAAATAATATTAACAATAATAATAATAATAAGAAAAAAACAATAATATTAATAATAATAATAATAAGAAGAAGAAGAAGAAGAAGAAAAATAAAAATAATATTAATGCTAAAAATAATAATAAGAAAAATAATAATATTAACAATAACATTAAGAAGAAAAAGAAGAAAAATAAAAATAATATTAATGATAAAAAATAAGAAGAAAAATAATATTCATAATAATAAGAAAAAGAACAATAATAATAATAATATGAATAATAATAATAATAAGAAGTATATTAATAATATTAATAAGAAAATAATTTAAAAAATATTAACAATAATATTAATAATAATAAGAAGAAGAAAAATGAAAATAATATTAATAATAAAAAGAATAAGAAGAAAAATAATAATAACAATAAGAAGAAGAAAAAAAAAATTCATAATAAGAATAAGAATAAAAAGAATAATAATAAGAAGAAGAATAATAAGCAGAAGAAGAAGAAATGGGTTTTCCCCTTGAATTATAAACTTTACCTAACACACACTCTCATTCCCTCAAAACTAAAAGATTCTCCTAACATTCCTTATTTCTTTACAATGACTGACAAATCATGACTGTTTTTTTTCCCTCAGAAAGAAGAAGGCGATCTTTTCTGCCGATACTCTCCGTCGTTCAGAGCTTTTCTTAGTTTCATTTATCACCTGCTATTTAAGGAATAGGAGGGGGGGGTTGATTTTTTGAGCGGAATTTCTTGGGTTCTGCTACACGCTGCACTTTATGTTGTCTGGAGAGTCTCGACCAGAAAGGGGAACGGACTCACCCTTGAGCTTCTGCCCCGGCGCAACCTGTACGGAGAAACCAAAATCGGTCAGCTTGATGTTCATGTTGTCGTCCAGGAGGATGTTCTCAGGCTTCAGGTCTCTGTGTACGATGTTCTGGGAGTGTAGAAACTTTACCACCTCCAGCAGGGCACGCATGATCTTCCTGCAAACAAGACACCGTGACCGGGACTCGGACCGGGACTCGGACCGGGACCCTGCGTCGTCTCGTTTAACGATTAATAATAAACAGTTGTGCCCAACCTTGTCTCTTTCTCGCTTAGGGTCACTTTTTCGGTGAGATAATCGAACAGCTCTCCTCTCTTCATCCTGCAGACTCAAGAAAACGTTTTTGCCCTCATTTGAGATGTGGACGGGATCAAACACCGAGCGCTGTGCTTAATACTCACAGATCAAAGACCAAAAAGAAGAAGGCTTTCGACTCGTAGCAGTCCTTCAGCTGGACTTTAGAAACAAAATGAACACATGAACGTTCAAACGACCCTCGTTAACATCTTAACCTTTAAATCTCTGAACCATTAGTCCAGGCGCTTACTGATGTTCTCCTGGCCGCACACTTTCCTGAGGATCTCGATCTCCTTGAGCGTCGCCTCCCTGATCTCCTCGATCTCCTGAGGCGTCATTTTGTCGGACGGGGTGATGTCGATGACCTTGACCGCGTATTCTTGGGAGGTGCGCTTATTGACGCAGCGCCGCACCACGCTGCTGACGCCCCTGCCCGGGAAACGCGGGTTAAGGAAGAAAACGTTACAAAACGCTAGCGTGAGAAAAGAGGACGTCGGAGGCGTCGGATCTGTACCTTCCGAGGATCTCCTTGGGTTCGTATTTGTCGTAGAACTCCTGCGCCCCCACCCAGTCCGGGATCTCGTCCTCTTTGGTCATGACGACGGGCTTTGCAGGTCACAGACCGAACTGGCAAGGAACCAAGGATTCTGGGGGACAAAGCGCACGAGCGCGTGCGAGAAATAGAAAGTAGGAGTAAGATTAAGATTCTGAAAGACCCCATATCTTCTGAGCCCAACACAGGGCACGCGGGCACACACTCGGGTCAAACCCGGACCGGTTAGAGACGTGAGCAAAGCAGTAACAGAAAGGGCGTAGTCCATACCAGGTCCGGGACTCGAACCCTTGATGAATCTGATCCAATTCTGGATCCCTTTCTATGGAGCACGTGCATTCCTTTAATCATTGCTGGTGGCTCCAATGTTAAGGTGACTAATTGATAAGATTACGAGCTCAAATCCCACCCAAGCTTGTCCCAAATGTTATGGATACGTGTCTAAATGCTGTAAACGTCCAAATAGTGTCACCAGATCTCTCCCAGTTGGCTCAGAGGACGCGAGAAATGAACGTTATACATATTAGTGCTTTATAACGCGTAGCCCACTGGTCTGGCGTACTGTTTAGAACCGTAAAATCCCGTAGTCATTTAAAAATAGCGGCGTTTTCCCCTAAACTAAACCGATCTGATTTTGTGCCCCTTAAATCAATAGTAAACTACAGAATTTTGCTATGTGTGCGGTTGCTTTAAAAAAAAGCCTTTGTTTACAAGCTGCATCGTAAGCGACCTAAGCGGCCCCTATTCACCACCGCCTGTTACGTCGCTTACGTAGCGATTGGCGGTATCGTTTCCTCGCCGTTAGAATCACTGTTGTCGTTTTAACACAAAAACACTTACATGGTTTTGATGAAACGGTTTTTAAGAGACGCTGTATCACGCACACAGTTGCGTTTTTCCTTCCATCGCGGTCCAGTGAGAGCAGAAACCACGGTGCCGAACGCCGAGAGCCGGTTAGCACGAACCGCAGCAGGCGGGAAAGGTCAGGCAGAATGTCACGGTCCAAAAATAAAAAGCCTGAAGAAGCACTGCCGAGAGCAAAGGCTGGATCATGAATGAATGCCCCGCTCCTATATCCACCGACAATCATCTATTCGAAAACATCTTTAAATAAGATCTGAAGCATTGAACAAAGACCATAGGAAGGACCAGGCAGCGGTTGTGGTCTAGAGGGTCCCAGTGACGCTGGGACGTGGTGTAAAATCGAAATAAAAACAGAATACGATCATTTGCTGATCCTATTCAACTCAGATTCAACCGAGTACACTACAAAGACAAGATATCCTATGTCCAAACCGATAAACTTGATTGCTTTAGGCAAATATTCGCTCGTTGGAACATTCAGCAGGTGAGGGTCATCTCCGAAAGGTTCAGTCGGTCAGAAGTAAGGACGGGGCGAGGGTCAGCGCTTTGTGGAAAGAGAGCATAGGCATAGGTTCTCGTCACGCAATAGCAAGGGATTTAGGGAACGTGGAGAAATCTCCGTAAGTAAGCGGCAAGGCCGAAAACCGCCCATGAGCGCACGTGACGTTCGATCCCTCGTTAAAAAACGGCAGCATCATGCTGTAACGGATATTATCGCGTGGGCTCAGGAACACTCCAGAAAACCATCATCAGCGACACAGTTCATCTCTCCATCTACATGTACAAGATATTACTCATATCAGCAACAGCCAGAAACTCCGCCGGCTTCTCTGATCTTTGGAGTTCTGAACCCCCTCGTTCACGCCGACCTTGCCCCAGTGGAGGAATTTGAAGCTCTGTGACGTCCCGCTGGCTGCGTGGCTCTGTCTGGAATCCCAAACGTTAGCAGCGTTATTAGGAACACACCTCAAAGTGAGTCTTGTCGTGCACAACTCTTTCAGACCTGGCCTGGTTATGAAATGAATGGAAACTGGAGGTCGAAGTGCCTTTGTGCTGGAACCAACAATGTAAAACGTGCTGAATGGAGATCAAGTAGTCGCTCTCCTTGGGCACGATGACGGACTTCCCCAAAGGGAAGCAGAACAACAGGTGGGCAACACCTGAAAGACCTACCTTCTTGACCAGACACAGGACACCCTCTGGAGAATCCAAAAGCGGACCGGAGGTGTAAGTCTCCATCGGGGAGGGGTCTAATGTGGGTTTCGTGAGCATGGATTTGAGAGAACGACACACAGAGGACTCAATAACGAGCAAACGACCATCGAGCAGCCATTGGGGTTTATTGGGGAACGTGGGCACACATCATTTAGGACAACCTATGGGCGTTGGGTTTGGACAAACGGCTTTTTCAGGTTACGCTAAACAGAAATGCTTCTACAGTCGGACTGGAACCGTCACGCTGGCCATTCCTGGAACGATCCGCATGGGGTTCGGAGCCGCCGGTCGGACCGGGTCTTCGTGGGCGTTCTCACGACATTCCTGCACCGAAAAAAAAAAACACCACATTAGTGGGCGTGGGCGTTCCCGTCGGTTGCTATGCTGTTGCTAGGTCGCTGGCTAGATATTATGCCGGTGGGTCGTGGTTACGATCATGATAATTAGTTGCTATGGTGTCAAGGGCGGTTGCTAGGATTTCCCAAACTGTTGCTGCAGTGTTGCTATGGTATCCCGTTGTTGTATCTTTGATGTCCCAGGTGGTTGCTATGCTGTTACTAGGTCGTTGGTACCATTCTTGTTCATTAGTTGCTATGCTGTTGCTACAGTTTTGCTATGGCATCATCTTTTAGGTCCCAGATGGTTGCTATGCTGTCGCTAGTCCACTGGTACGATCATGTCGCCTAGTTGCTATGGTTTTGGAGTCGTTGCTAGGTGGTTGCTACAGTGTTGCTGTCGTATCTTTAAGGTTGCAGACGGTTGCTATGCTGTTGCTAGCCTATTGGTACAATCATGTCACCTAGTTGCTATGGCGTTGCTATGGCGCAGCCAAGTCGCTGCTACAGTTTTCTGGGCGCGGTGTTGTAATGGTACCCCGAGCGGTCGGGCTAAGTGTTGTTGTTGCTGTTAAACACACTCACCGTTGGAGAATCTGCACTGTTTCAGCACTTCGCTAAAACCCTCGCACAGCTTGAGGTCGCCCTGCGTCTGCGCACACTCGAGGAACTGCTTCAGCTCGTAGGAACAGGGATTCTGCTGCCCCTGCTGCTGCTGCTGCTGCTGGTACACGGGCTGAGACTGGTACGGCTCCTGCCAAATCCGTTTCAAAAGGACGACGGTTAGTGCCCAAACACCCACGCAACCACCAGACGTGCCCGTTCACTCACAGATTACCGCCTAATCATCTAAATAAATGCAGATGTGCTGCATCTGGCCCACGATTCGGAAATAGAGGAGCCAATCGGAAAGGAGCACGAACTGCGCCCCGAGTGAACGCGGCCCTGACCCGTTTTCCCGTTTGTCAAAGCCAGAAGACCCAAAAGGCCAAAAATCGTACCTGATAGGTCACGTCGGGCCTGGCAGCCTCGGAGCCTCCGCCTCCGCCGAAGCCGCCGGTCATGGCGTGCCCGATGGTGTGACCCACGGCAGAGCCGACCGCCACACCCGCCGCGGTGGTGGCCATCTGGGCGAACATACCGGGCTGTCTGGGAGCAGGGGTGGCCACGGCGGACGCGGGGGCTGGGGCGGGAGCCGGGGGAGGTGCCGCCCTGGCCATGGGCGGAGGCGGGGGTGCCGGGCGGGAGGAGTAGCTGGAAAGAAAAAGAGCTGGGAATGAGTAAAGGAGCAAAAATAAAGGACTCCCCAAAAAGAACCGTGCCCACTTTGGGACGTCTAGAGGTCGAGTGGGGTCGAGTGACATTTTCTATTCGTTCCCAGAACTGGCGGAAGGGAAAGGTGCTACCTGCCGGCTCCCCTTCCTTCTACCTATGGTGCTACAGTAGTGCTGCCGGAGTCTCATGCTGCATAAGTAACTCTCCGAGCTGAGGCTCCGGTACCAGTTCCTCCGCCTCAGCATCACTCTAATGGTTTTCATCAACACTAACTAGTCCCACCACGCCCTTACCTCTGAGGTCTCGACGTTCTATATCTTAAATAGATGGCAGTATTTAATTAAAATGTTATTTATTCGCTTCATTTTATTATTTATACAAACTTTACTATTTTAATTAACAATCCAGGCCACCCAATTAGGTCGGCTCCCTTTTTGAGTCTCGGTTCCTATATGTTCCCAATGTTTCTGTCTTCTACATTCAGGGATTTTCCTTGCCGCTGTCGCCCTCGGTTTGCCCCAGTTGGGATTGGCCATTTAAGATCATATGGTATCATATTATAAAGCTGCTTTGAGACGACGCTCCGTTATAAAAAAGCGCTCTAGAAATAAAACTTTAAAGTCACCGGTGAAGCAAAACAGCCGAGCTAAGTTAAGCGGCTAAGCTAACAGTGTTACTCGACCTCATTTAGTGTTTTTTAGAGGCTTACCTCGGCGGAGCCATCCTGGAACTTCGGCTGCGGCTTCCTCTCGGCATCTTAAATACGTGTGAAAGCGCGTCTAATGTTTAGCGAATAAGACAATAGAGTTAAATACGACAATATTCGTGTTCCCTCTGTTCGACCTTCGCACTTTGCGCACTACAATTTTCTTCTTCGATCCCGTGGTCTCCTGTTAATCCTCCGCCGCCGCAGCGGCCCCTGCAGGACTGGCGCTTTGGCGCGACGCCATTTGCTTGTTGTTCCTTTTCCAAGTCCGCAAAAAAAAAATGTGTTTTATCAATTTTTACGCCAACAATGCTAGAATTGAATATTGGTCAATCTCTTTGGGGGTCTACTTTATTCTAGGTCCATTTTTAAACTAACGTTTGAAGTTCTAAGTTATAAGATATAGCTTATAAGATATGTGCATTAGCATCACTGTGCGCTCATTTTGGACCTTGTTTGATTAATGAGATAAATAATTAAGATCATTTTAGATTGCATGCAATGGCTCATCAAATAAAACTCTGCTTAAAGCTGGGAGGTGGAGTCTTTACATGAAGGTTCCACAAAAACCTGCGAGGTTCGGGTTTCAGGCAGGGCCAGCTGCCGTCTTCGGTCAAGTCCCGTCCAGGGAGGGTAGCGCTCGTGCCCGCTGAAGTCCGAGGACCCCGCCCTGGCGCGGAGAGACAGATTTAGATACGAGACGAGGATCAAATGCATACGAACAATTAAAATGGCGGAACGGGGATTTAACGGCGGACGCCGCCGTGGAGGTCTTTTAGTTCTTGGTACCGCCTCCTCCCTATAGGAACGCCCCCGTGTAACGTTACGCTCGCATTTATTTTTATCTCTAAGAAATGTGTGTGTGTGTGGGAAGGGGACAGGCGGTTGGTATTCTTTGCACCGGGACATTGACGACTAGACCTCAGTGCAGCGGCCGGCGCCTGTTGGAGTAAAAATGGACAACAAGAGAGAAGATCTGACGCTGGGCATCGAGGACGAGTCCGGCCGGCCCGTGTCGGCCCTTTCGGTGCTCTCTCTCCTGGAACGCGTGTCCGCCGTCATGGACGGGGTGCAGGCCGGGCAGCAGCGCGCGGAAGAGCGGCAACGGCAGCTGGAGGCGTCCGTCGCTACGGTCCAAGCCGAGCTCCAAAAGCTGACGCAGAACCACGGGGCCACGGCGGCCACGGTCGACAAGCTGCTGCAGAAGGCGCGGCGCGTGGGCGCCCACGTCAAGGAGGTGCGATCGAGGGTGGAGAAGCAGAACGACCGCGTGAAGAAGGTGGAGACCACGCAGGACGAGCTTCTGACCCGGAACAGGTTCAGAGTGGTCATCTTTCAGGTAAGGCCCATGCACCGAAGCCGCGCCCACGCGGGGGGGAGAGGGGTTTGCTCACTTCTTGCCGTCTCATCCGTAGGGCGAGGCCGAGGTCCCGTCCGTCGCCGTGACCAAAACCCCTAAAGGAGAGAGTCTGGCCGCTCTGGAGGTCGACCCGGACGAGTACGAAATCCCGGCCGATCTCTCGTCCGACGACGAGTACGTGGTCGCCGAGGAGACCGAGCCGTCCCGGGCGGCGCGTCTCAAGCAGTCGGGGCTGAAGGGGATCGAGAACATCAGAGCGGCCTTCTCCAAGGAGAACGTGAGCAAGACGCGCGACCGCGCTCGCGAGAACCTCAGCAAGACCAAGGACAGCCTGAGCAAGACGGGCCAGACCCTGGGCGGCAAGATCAACACGCTGGGCGAGAAGATCGTGCCCCAGGAGCGGCGGGACAAGATGCGCCAGAACGGCGAGAAGCTGAAGGAGAGCGTCGCCAAGAAGGCGCCCAACAAAGAGACCTTCCGCATCAAGCTCAAGAAGGAACGCGCCGTCGCCGAGGGCCAGGAAGGCGCCGAGGAAGACCCGGGAGCGTCGCCGCCTCAAGGGAACAAGTCCGCCCGCGAGGACAAACGAGAGGGGCCTGTGTCCGAGGTACGAGCCACCCGTATTCAGGAGGAAGGGCAGAGCGAGCTGGCCGAAGAAACGGCCGAAAAGTGAGAAACTCAACGGCCAAGCGAGAAGGGTTTTTAATGTTTGGGAGAGCGCCTGTATCCATGACGCCCGTCCTGAGAAACAAGGGAATTTTACCGCGGGGTAAACGCCTAACGCTGCAGGAAAATAAATAGCATGTATTAAACGCTGTTAATCTAAATGTGGATGTTTATTTAATAATTTACTAATAAAGGCACCAGAGGACGATGGGTCCTCCCCCCCAGCACCCCCCACCCCCCACCCCTCTCGGAGTAGGCTTCTTTTGATGTGAAGTTGTTTTGCCCGGCCGCTGTCAGATTCGGCTCGCTTAAAGACAGCGTCCTCTCGTTACGCCATCGGTGGTTCGGATTTACAACAAACTGGGGCTGAATCCGCCAAGTCTGATCCCGAGGGTGGCCAAGTAACGACTAAAATATTACACTGTGTGTGTGTGTGTGTATATGTATATATATATATATATATGTATGTGTGTG
>JAUZST010065043.1:0-22617 GCA_034779995.1 Parotocinclus haroldoi | reverse complement strand
TAATTCATCTTTATTCTATAATGTGTTCAAAAAAAAAAAAAAAAATATATATATATATATATAGTTCAAAAATTCTAAAATTGATTTAGTAAAAAAAAATCAGTAATTCATCTAGAAATCTATTACAATTCCAAACTCCTACCTCAGGCTCGTTTGGATTTTTTTGAATCCCTAAAGGCACACTTTTGAGAGATCAGCAGAGGTCACTGTTACAGTGCCAGGGGAAGATGTTCTGCAGTCCTCCCCTCCCTCAAGCACAGACAGTCAGGTCTGATTGTGATGCCCTACCCAGTCCGAAGGCACCACCGAGACCTAAATCCTGGTCTGATAATCTGATGTGGAATTTATCGACAGCTACGACAATAAAACCATTTCAATCCAGGGACGTGGATTCATTTATAAAATAAAACAGCATAAAATAGTGTGTTGATGTTGGCATGAAATAACGGTATTGTTTTATATGTAATTTCGATTTATGCTCTTATTTCTCATGAAAAAGCAATTTACACAAATTACACAGGAAGCTGCTTTTATTTCCTTAGGTAAAAGGGATATTTTGATATTGTTTGGATAAATTCCTATAAAAGTAATGGTCTCATGCAGGGTGATCGTATAACTGCAGTATAAAAAATAAATCAATAAAAAAAATGATCACATGGTGTAAAATAGAGAATCCATTAAAGATAATGAGAGAGGTGGGATTTTATTCTAGGGTAAATGTACTGAATTATAAATCTGGTTCAGTGCTTTTTGATTAAGCCATGTATTTTAATTTATTCAGTTATTTTAATGTGATTATAGTTAACATTTAATACCAATGAATTCCTCCCTTAAAGTACATTTCGGCAGTATGAGGATCGTTATAGGTTTGAGTAAATCACTGGAGAAAAACCTGTGTATATTGTGTAAATAAAAGTTTGTTTTTATGGTGTCTAGAGCAAAACTGAACTTTTATGTTCCCGTTCGTTTCCTGTCCGACATAAATCTGGCTCTGATTGCTGTGTTGGTAAATCATTAAATAAAGTGAACTTGAAGTTCTGCTCTACGGGGAATCCTAAATCATCACGTTTGTTTTGAGATACTGTAACGTATGTCAAACGTGTGGGTTATGACAGTCCGTTCGTTAGTGTTTTGTGGTACAGCTCGGGTCTCGGACAGAAAGTTGAAGAAGCACTTTGGTTTGAACTCTGCACACGACGTTCCAATTACAGGTCGAACTCGTACAGCGACGATTCACCTGAATAAAAGCGTGTCGCTCAGCCTCGTACCGAAACCCTGCGACCTAAAGTCGCTTCCTCTCTGCTGCACTGCAATTTATCCTGCATATCTGTCAGCGGCACCATCCATCTGTAACGACGAGACAATCAGCCGGCTCGCTCAGCCCCAGCTGTCTGCTCATGTCAGGACCAGGCAGACGATCCTGAACGAGACCAGAACGAGACGAGGACGAGACGTTCGGCTGCAGGGCTTTATTTTAACCAGGTCACTGCTGCTGCTGCTGCTGCTGCTGCTATGGAAACATGAATTATTCTACATAGCGCAATGCAATTAGCCTAGCGCTAGCACACGGCTAACACACACACACACACACACGAGGGACTGAGGCATACAGCACAATCATTACTAGCTCAGGTAGGGAACTTTTCATTGAAACTTAAAACAGAAAGGTTGTGCAGTTCTTCAGTCGTACTCAGCTTCAGGTGGTTTCAGATATACACTTTTTAATTATAAACTAACTTGTTAATAACTTCCTTTGATTAGCATCAGTGTGATCGCCGCAGTCTATAAAGTAAAATAGAATTAAGAGTAGAATTTTCTTTTCGTTCAGTTGCAGTTTCCAATTGGAGAAGAGGAATCATGAAAAAGCTGTTCTGTTATGTAATATTATTATTATAATTATTTGATCTGTAAATATCGTAATTATTGTGGATAAACTGTAAGACTTTAGGGAAGGTTTATAAGTCTGGTATGTTCCTCGTTATTGACTAAGAGGACGACCAAACGTCATAATCAGGAAAGTAAGAGTGAATCCGGTCTTAACACGTAGTCTTTGTCTCTCGCACATTTATACATTTATACATTGTCTTGTCTTTTACACATTTATACTGGTGATTTGCACTGGTTTGTACTGGGTATACTTGTAATTCCTGTTTTACAAACATTTGAAAAGTTTGAATAGTTATAGCAGATATGATTCATAATATGTATAATAACTGTAAAAAAAGCTGTATAAACCTGTATTAAAACCTGTATAAAGTGTGTGTGTGTGTGTGTGTGTGTGTGTGTGTGTGTGTGTGTGTGTGTGTGAGAGAGAGAGAATGGTTGAGATCAGATGGAGATAAGATGGTAGTGAGACAGGAGGAGAGATGGGAGACGGGAGCAGAGCGACAGATGAGCTGATTTATTAATAACAGAAAGACGGCTACAGCTCTAACACACAGCAACAGCAGGAACAAGGCAGCTGTGTTTACATGACCTCTGATCTCTCACTCTCTCACACACACACACACACACACACACACACACACACACACACACACACACAGATCTGTATCTCAGAGTGAAATCTCAAATTAATATAGACTGAACTGCATCTATTTCAAATCCAGAT
The DNA here is from genome assembly GCA_034779995.1 of Parotocinclus haroldoi. NCBI lineage: Eukaryota > Metazoa > Chordata > Actinopteri > Siluriformes > Loricariidae > Parotocinclus > Parotocinclus haroldoi. The sequence goes on along the minus strand of JAUZST010065043.1, from coordinate 20,006 downwards.
CACACCTTAATATGACACCTTTATATCACACCTGTATATCACACCTATATATCACACCTTCATATCACATCTGTATTTCACATCTGTATATCACACCTGTATATCACATCTGTATATCACACCTGTACATCACACCTTCATATCACACCCGTATTTCACATCTGTATATCAGACCTGCATATCACACCTTTGTATCACACCTTTATATTACACCTGTATATCACACCTGTATATCACACCTTTATATCGCACCTGTATATCACACTTGTATATCACACCTGTGGGTGAGAGAGGGAATTGGAGTAATCTAAGGAAACCCATATGAATAAAGGGAGGGTCTTAAATGATAACCCTGAATCAGGGATCGAACCCTGGGCTCTGTGTCTGTGCACCACCAACACTACCTACTGTAGGACTGTGTTATAGTGACACCCGTATCCTGAGAACTTAAAACTGATACCATCTCAGGCCGGGAGATGGGAGGTGTGATGGCTAAACACAGATGGGATTTAAACTCATAACCTTCTGTTCATTAGTGCAGGATCTTATAAAAAAGCTTATATCACAGTAAATAACAGTGCTGCTTACCCGCATTAGCTAATAAATTATGTGGATCCGATTAACGGCTGCAGTGTGTTAACTTTGCATAAAGCACTCAGTAACACACACACACACACACTCACACACACACACACACACACACACTCACACACACACACACACACACACACACACACACACACACACACACACACACATATTTTGCGTATGTACACAAACACACCCAGCCAAAACATACAGACATGCACACACATACACATGCACACACACACGCACAGACCATGACCACACACACACACAGTACTGGTGGTCTCAAGATGAGCTAGACTAACACACACACACACACACACACACACACACACACACAAACACACACACACAAACACACACACACTCTCTCTGTCCTTTGTTCTTTCCAGGAAAGCTGAAACAAAAGGCTTCATTCTTAAGAAAACATGGCTCAGCAGCAAAGCATGATGGGAATGGACTTTCAGCTTTAGTGCTTTACATGCTTTTATAAATCACACACACACACACACACACACATACTAAACAATCTAGTGTTCGTTTAATTAATTAGCTCCATTATGCTCCATTAAACATCGGATAATGCTGTAATATTAAAACAATAACACACTCATGGTTCGTATTATAATGTAAGATTTTGGCACTATTGTACTACGATTATAACACCCCTGTCCAACTACAGATCAGTATGAATATCTCACACGATAGCACAAACCTGGAGTGTTTAGGGTTTAAGATCCGGACTTAACAGATCCATGAATGAAGCTCCGATCGGCCGTGGACGATGTTTAATGAAAGACGGTGAATTTAAATACGGGCAAATGACTTAAAAAAATAAGGAGCTGCTGGAAGAGACGAAGCTGCTGATGCTGTATAACCGTCCCGTAACATTTCTGACTGATCCCTAACATCATAACCAGCTACAAGATCAGTCACTTCTTTTTGGTTGACGGGACTAAAACTGATCCTCAGTGTCGTTGCTCTTCGGTCGAGCCGTGACTTTATTAAGAGGCCAAAACGTCTGATTTGAATCTAATCACTTCGTTTATCTCAACTTTAGAACTTAAACCCAAATCCTCGTTTATAATGAATCCTGATGAACCTCAACTTATTGGAACGACCCTTCGTTAAGAGCTTCTAAGAGCTAACGAATTAAATCCAAACGAATGTTTTCAAAGATTCATACAGTGTGTGATTTTCTGTGACATTCCCACACCTTTTTCTAAATAAATTATCTCTTTTTCAAATCCCTTTCAAGTCCATCTTTTGTGTTTTTCACCAACTCAGTCATTCATACGATTTGGAGCGAAACTTGTAGCACACACAAACCCAAATGCACGCAAACACACACACACACACACACACACACACAAACACACAGAATAAGACCTATTACATATGACGATGTTGTTTTATATTATGGCGTTTCAGCTCTCACAAGTTAAAGTGCTTATCAGAATCTATAGGTTTCTTTTTTAGGACTTACTGTTATTGTTACTCTCTTATTGGGCTTAGAGCTGCCCAGTGATCATCATTTATCACCTAATTTAACTCTCTGTCTCACACAGAGTCCTTACACAGACTCTCACTTCCAGGATCTGCTATCATCTCTGTTCCAGTTCTACTAAACCTGCTTTATTTTCTTATGATTCTTCTTCACAGTAATCCAGAACTAAATACACAACCTGCTCTCACACAAACTATGCTGAGTCCTTATTTTCTTCCTCAAGTAAAGAGGTCTATCTCCAATGTGGTTTCTGACTGATCATTTGTAGTCTGGATTCGGTTTTCGGAGTCAGTTTGTTTGTGACTATGTGAAAAATAAAAGTATTATCAATAAATCTGGACTTGAACTTGAGAGTGAAAGAGTAAATCTTCTGATGGAGCTTAAGCAGCTGCTCCTGAATGATGGAGCTCATGGAGGCACAAAGCCGTACGGTCAGGAATTTAGCTTTGTTAAGACAAACTTAACGATTAACAATAAATTAATCTCTTCTTACAGGCTGAGGGACTGGGCCTTTGAAGCTTTTACCCCAAATCTGTGGAAAAAAAATCTCTCCACTGACATCAAACTCTCAACAATGGGTGGTGCTTTTATAAATACGTTTGAGGACTTATTTTTAGTTTAGCAATATTTGACAAGTTTGGGAGTTATTGAATGGGATTTGAATTTTTGAAAATGGTTGGCCATTTTATTATTGTTATAATCATAATTATCATGTATTGTCTTGCATTGTAAAGCACTTTGTAACTTGAAAAAAACTTTGTAAATTGAAAAGTGCAATATGAAAGATTTACTTACTAATTATACTGCATGCACACACAACACACACACATATAACACACACTCCCTCTGTCTTACACACACACACACACACACACACACACACATATCGTGCTGATTGATACATGTGTAGAGGTGCAGTGTAATTACAGTTTGAAGCAGCTTCACCTATGTGTGTGTGTGTGTGTGTGTGTGTGTGTGTGTGTGTGTGTGTGTGTGTGCACGCTTATGGTAGACAGAGGTGTTAATGATGACATCAGCTGCTCAATAACAGCTGGTTTAAAATGAGTCACATGTCTTACTGTCACCAAATCACTAAACATGTTTATCACCTGCACACAACACGTGTTTAACACACACACACACTTAATGTTTACTGTGCTTATACCGCAATAACTGTATAAACAGTCCCCTAAATACTACAATACTATCATACAGTAATAATCATGTGTTGCATCATGGGAATTATATGTGATGTTATTTAGAAATTGCTGTCTGTTCAATTTTATTTGAAAATAACAGGAAAGCATTGCACAAACTGTAAACACGTTATGTTACAGACACACACACACACACACACACACACACACACACACACACACGCACACACACACAGATAGGTCTAACACACTGGACTGGGCAGTATAATTGAATACTGAACATAATAATATAATATTTATATCAATGATTTATAAAAGTAATTTGAATTCTCCCATATATACTGTTTATTTATACATATAGCAATAAATGTGTGAATAATATGTTATAAAGACAGTAATTTATATTTGATGCAGTATAAAAACATTTATTAATAATCACAATTTTTATTGTTGGTAATTTATGCTTTAATTTTCCAGAATGTTAGTAACTGAGACATTACATATATATATATATATATAATTACAGTAACATAATAAAACAAACCCTATAAAGTGTTATAAGATACATATAAAGTTCGTTGTTTTTAGGTTTTGTGCTGTTTTTCGGGTGTCCGGTATCAGGATGAACGGTCTATGTGATTCACTATTCAGTACTAAGTAATAAAAAAGCATAAAGCGTTCTGTGATTATTAACCAAATCCTGGGGTCATTCCTCCGTGTGCCCGCGCACATTTACCCCCCGCCCCCGCCCCCCAACCGGTCTTAATAAAATAAAATAAAATAACACTGTGTAAAGTAAAAGGCTTTAGTCATAATCCTACAATAAACTCAGGACGCGTTTTTATGAGGCGGATTTTCAATCAGCTAAACACACACACACACACACACACACACACACACACACACAAGTGCAGGCTTAAAAAGCACAAGCTTAGATAAATGAGTCATCAGGGACCTGCAGGAACACAAACAGACATCCTTGGTGCAAACAGTGCCCAATTTTGAGTAGCATTTCAAGAGCGCGGTTATTTTTGGTATTTAGGGGGTGACTCAGGACGGTCAAATGGTTTGAGGAAGCTTTACGTCAGGTTTGGGTCTCGGTTTGTCCGACATTTTTTGCAAACTGGATCAAAATCTGGTCCCGATACATAGGATTAGGATTTATAAGTCTGGATTCGATAAAAGGGAGCCATCTGTTGGACAAAATATGTTACTGCATTTTGTTCATGAAAAAAATGAAGATTTATTTTCTTCTTTAAAAGACGAATTGTTTTATTCTCCGACCGCACTCTTGAGAAATACAAAAACTAAAAGAGCAGAAGAAGAATAAGTTACGTTAAGTTATTTACCTTCTTACTGAAATAAAACAAAGTTAAAGCAGCTGGGATTTATTTCTGATGAAGACTTCATTCTGTGCGGTTTCTTTCTTCTAAAATGTGGCAGTAAGTGTTTAACGTTTTTTGTTTTTTGTTTCTCCCCAAATTTGTTTCCCAAACTGTTGCTTTTAATAAAACCCAAACACAAAAAGTGAATTTGTTATTTGAACACCAAATCGTAAAGGTTAATATATAATATATAATAATCTGTGCTTTACATTCAGTTCATTTATTATTTGGAGAATTTTAATGCAGCCTGAACGCGAAATTAATTTTTTTTTTTTTTTTTAAACAATGTCAGATTAAGTTTATGGTTTTAGTGCTGATTGTTGGGTCTTCTTTTGGGTCTTGATATCGAACATATTCTAGATTTAGTTCTGAATTTGACGCTTGTTCAGAAACCTAAAAACAGTCTTATTTATGAAAAAGTAACGAGCATTTATTATAAGATTTCGCTTCCCCGTGAGTCAGTCACTTACAAATAAATAAATCACACCTGATAAACATGTCTGAAACCAGACTCAAAATCAGAATGACAGAACAAAAAGGATATTAGTTTGTGAAACAAACTTTGACTGAAGTTCAATCTTGCAGAGGTGATAGCTGGTTTAACCCAACATGAGCTGGGAATTTTACTTTTAGTCTTCACTTTCAGAGATCAACGTCAGTTTGATGAATAATTTTTTATTCGTGTAACATAAAACGTAAACATTTCAGTCTTGGCTGAAGCACGGCCCGAAAGCCTAAAATGTGACAAGGTTCACATGGAAGCAACTCAAATACTCACTTAATCAAACCCGACCCCGTACCATGACAGAGCCTGGCTTTTGGACTTGTGCCTCATAACAGCCTCCCTTTCATCTGAGCAAAATTCCTGTTTCTATGGTGACGGTCCACCCCTCCGAGCCCAGAGAAGAGGGCGGAGCTTCTGGACACAAGGCTTGTTTTTGGTACAGTAAAGTTTTAAGCGGTGTTTGTGAATGTAACTCTGTACTGTAGAGCTTGATAAAGGTTGAATAAAGTAATCCCTTACCCACGTGCTCCTATCAGATACGGATGAAAGACGGTTCTGAGGGAGCGCAGAGAGATCACCCCTCTTCAGTTTAGGCTTTTTAGGACTGAAGTTCCTCCAGATTCTGAATCGTTTCATGATATTATCACCGTAGAGGGAGAAACATCTCCAGTAAATCCCTTCCCATCTGTTTTTTGAGGAGCATTATATTAACTGTTTTCAGACTTGTGGATCCTTCTCTTTGTACCAAATAACAAATTTAATCACCTGTTTAAAACACCGACGTTATTAAGGTCTAATTGAGGGTGGGTGCTCACTTGAGCTCATGACGTCTGCAATGAAGTCAAAGTCAAAGCAAATGTAAGAAATACTAGGGTTATTTATTTGCATTTTTCAAACCATCCAACATGCATAAATAAAACGTAGTGTTCTTTAGTCACGACGTTGTGATCGTACGAGCACGACTTGGCCTCAGGGGTTTGCAGAAAAGAAAACGTAACATAAAGATACTGCACCACGGCACCACAGTAACTTTTGAAAGGTTTTTAACAGATCCCGTGACCGCGAATAAAACTCCTGGCTGAATTTCATCTGGACCCTGGTTTATTTTATGACTAATTATGAATAATATTACCGTTGTTGTTACATTTAATAAAAGAAAAGCGGTTCGGGGAAGCAGGAACGTGAAGACGAAATTCCGTGAATCAGACGCTGCCATGCTGAAAATACAGGAGCTGCGCACCACCACCCAACCCCCCCGCCCCCCGAACTGTAAACAGTAAGAACAAAAAGCACAAACGAAGCACGCTCGGTGCGTCACGACCTTCAGTCCGTCGATTTCGGCAGTTTTTGAAACGAAAGGAAAAAGGCGAAACGTTAACAAGACCGCTTAAACGTTTTTCCAAACAGTACCCCTCACCTTTTGAAACGTCGTTTTCTTTTTAAGAATAAAACAAGTTTCCAACACGCACTCAGGACGCATCTTTTGAATGCTTGAATGCCGAGTTTGCGTTGTTCATTCATTTCAATCCGCAAATCGAAGAAAAAAAAACTAAATACACTGAAACACGTCATGAGAGTGAAATAAATAAATAAATACATCGACGGCACAATAAAGGTACTTAGAAACCTGACCCACGATCGGTGAGTCTACTCCATCTGACACAGACGCACCGAGGAGTCGATATCAACCCAAAACCCAGCGTACAGCGGCTCAGTGAACGCAGCCCGGTACGTATGCAGGTGTGTTTGGGTGAGAGTCTCGGGTGAGACACTGTAGAAGGACAGAGTACCCCCCTGGTAGTCCAGATATACCCCTACCCTGTTGGAGTGGTACGCCGGCATGGGTACGTCCGCTCTCTTTTTATTGTGCCAGGCCGTGCAGCTGTTGCTGGAGCAGTCCAGCTTCCAGGACATTTTAGTGGCTCCGAAAACGCAGTTGCCCCTGCCACCTTTCCTGGGGATCCCTTTATAAGACATGGCCAGGACGGCCTCGCCGCCGCTCCACTCAGCCTCCCAGTAACACCGAGCACTCATCGGCTCTCTGCACATCACCTGATTAAAGTGCTCGAACCTCTCTGGACAATCGGGATAGGCCTGGCCGTCTTTGACCTGGGTCACCCTGCTGTTCCCCTCGGACAGAAGGAGGCGGGTGTGTGCCGTGTCGGGGTCCAGCGTGAGCTTGTGGGCGTCTGTCAAGAGAGGAGGCGATCACCAATAAACAAAGTGCAGTGACTCAAACCGGGACCCTGCTCTCTGAAGTTCAGGATCTGGGATTCGAAACTTAAACCTTTGTACAGAGACACGGGAACCGCAACTCCTAAATTGTGGCAGAGCTCAGATTCGAGCTGTACGTGCTCATAAAGTTCTGTCTCGTGCTGTAAGTATTCAGATCTCAGCTGGTAAGGAGCATAAAAAAATCCAAAAAAGAAACTTATCCAAGTGAGCTGTCATTACATTTGGTTTAAACGGAAATTAAAAATAAGTGAGTATTATGTTCTTATAGGAGATGTAGCAACTAATATATATATCTATACACTAGGGGTGGGAATCTCTAGGCACCCCCCGATTCAATTCGATTCCGATTCAGAGGGCAACAATTATCGATGCATCTCGATTTGTTTTTTTTTCTATACGGCGTTTTTGTTCATTACCATGCGACTACATGAAACAAATCTCTGGCATCAAAATAGGTCCTAAAGTTCTAAGAACCAAAAAACCCGTAACCAGAAATGTACATTTTGTAATAAAAACCGGTTCGTAAACAGAACATTTCAGTTTGTAATCGTCTATTTTGAGTTTAATATTCTTGAAGGATCCGTTTTCGCTTTCTTTACGCCTTTTCTCCGTCGCGCTTGTCTCAGTCTCGCTTTCGCTTCAAAAAGTTTCTCTCTTGTGACTTTTGGACCTGATTTGGGGGAGGGGGGGTGTAGAGTTAACACTCTGCCTAGATTAACCAGTTAGCAGTCTCATTATTAAAACGTATCATCGTTAAAACTAGCTGATAGGAGAAAACAAACACGCAGCTTCCCTGTGTTTATAACCGGCCACTTTCCAATCGGGGTAAAACACTTTTGTTCTTTCTCTGACGTAGCGGCCTCTGTAGAATGAGCTGGGTGGGGCTTAACTCCAGCGACCAATGATTGCTAAATCCCGCCCCCCACCCTGTCAAATCGGATCCAAAAGTCAAAAGCGAGAAACTTTTTGAAGCGAAAGCGAGACTGAGAGAAGCGCAACGGAGAAAAGGCGCAAAGAAAGCGAAAACGGATCCTTCAAGAATATTAAACTCAAAATAGATGTTAGAGAGCTCAGTGAGTGAGAGCTAATGTTTAAGTTCTTGTGTAAGAACAGAAGCTGGTCTGCATGTTCAGATGCAAGTGTGGCTCGATTCTTGATTACTGACATTTGTTAATCGATTCAGAAACGGTAACATCCGACTCGCGATGCATCGAAAAGTCCCCTAATATATACTATAAAAGTAAACCTGACTTTTACAAATACAGAAAAGTGCGTACATTTGCTTGTACTGAATCTTTTGTCGTGTTTTTGTTCCACATCTTTTTTTTTAAAGTTCAGCACAGGGGTGGGAAGGAGGACGTTTAACGTAAGGGCTATTAAAATATGATTCCATACAGAACGAATGACACTCTTTATAACGAAAATGTTTCGTTATCTTCCGCTTAATCCACACGGGGTGGCGGGTCAGCCGGTGCCCACCCGGCAACTCTGGGCGCATGGGCAGGAACAACCCCCGTGCTGCCATAAAATGTATCATGATACTGTAAAATATCGTCCTATTGCCCACCCCTGATTTAAAAAGAAAACAACGACGTTCTGAACCTTGTGTTGTCATTTTTATATGTAAAGTCCAATGGTAGTATAATAACCAAATCTATTTTATTTTATTTTTTTAAAAGTCCGGTTAAAAGTATGTTTGAAGTATAAAATGAATACCCTAAATACAAACCGAATAAATAAATATACCGAATACAGAAGCAGAAGCATACTAATACAAAAACAGGGTGTACTTACATTTTCTCAAGCCTGCTCTGAGCCTGTCCCTCCCTCCATGATCAGCCCTAATGAAAGAAAAGACACGTTTAAAACTATGCAAACAGAATCCGTCTTTTAGTCTGCGACTGAACAGCTTACGTTTATGTTACGTTTGAACCCTGCTTCACCCTGGTGAGGGTTACTCCAGAATTCACAGGGTGCAAACAAAGGAAGGGGTAAGGGAGGGGTTGTTGGACCTCCCCTCACAGACACGCCCAATTATTTACCCCTGACCTGGATGGAAGGCATCTTTGGTGCCCCTTTGGTCAGGACAGTCCTGTCATTAATGTACCTCTTTCCAAAGTAATCAGTCAAATCAGTTCTAAGGACAGAGTCCTTTTTTTATCCCTCGCGTTCCTTTTTTTTCCGTTTCCATACCTGAGCGTCTCCAGTCTGCACTGCGGACCGTCGTGTCTTTCGGAGAGCATCCTGAGCCCTGGTTCTCCTGGGTGGTTGTAGCTAAGATCCAGTTCTCTCAAGCAGAACGGGTTTGAGATCAGAGCTGAAGCCAGAGCGACGCATCCTTCATCCGTCACTCCGCAACCAGAGAGTCTGGAGAGAGGAAGGGAAAAAGAAAGAAATGCAATAAAGTAACGCAAAGAAAATCCTGCCAATCAAATAAAAAAAATTGGTGTTCAAATTGAGCAAGCCTAGGGTGACAGTAGCAAGGAAACTCCCCAAACAGTATAAGGAAGAACACCTTAGGAGCAGGGGCGCCAGAAACGCTTTTAACGAGCGGAGGAATTTCTAACGTAAATTAGACGCCATTTCATTTTCGATTAGGTTGTTGAACGCTGAATTTGATCACTTCCTTCAAGGCCAGATTCACCACCAAGTCCTCTTACATCCTGTTTCTAAACCCACCGCTGTGCCTAAAATAAAATAATATGCGACCCACTTTATCACCAAGATAGCATTGCACTATATATTTCGTTAAAGATGTAACTTCACCCCACGTGTCAAGTAGTGACGCTCAACTGTAGGTTTAAAAATAAGATAATTTCACCATCATTTCACACAACTGCTACTAAGAGGAAATAAGGCAAAGCTTATTCCTAATGTTCATCAGTTTTTACATTCATTTAACCCTCTTTTTAAGTATAATTATTTAAAAAATCATGCTCCAACTCGTTTAACAACAGCCAAAGCTGCAGTATGAACCTCCCTGGTTCAGCTTTCGACCTCTCACCTTCTACTTTCAAAAACCGGTTGAACCTTTTGAACAGCGCTAATATTAAGGGAGTTACGGTAACTTCCTGAGCTGTTTTAGGCAACCCGGAAAGCCAGGAGTGGACTTTCAGTGGTGAGTGTGTATTTTCTCATCGAACAAGTGGAATGGATTCTTTCACAAAGCTATAAAAACAAACAGCTCTGTCTGAAATAATATTTTTACGTTCCAAAACGATTGATTATGAAACGTAGGGGCACCTGCCCTCGGTCATCACGGTGGCGACGCCCACGCTTGGGAGGACCAAGACTCAAAAGGGAGCCACAAAAGTGCAAGTCTTAGACCACCATCAGATTGGATATACCATTGGAAATCTCTTTTTTAAAAAAAGGACCCGGAAATGATCTTGATCTAAAAAAGGCTAAGTATTTACTGTGATCTCCCCTTACACTCGGCTTCATGAGGATGCCAAGTTGATGTTTCTTCCTCTTAATCGTACCACAACTCGTTGGTTAGCAATGCGCTCAGGGCCTTATCCCAGACGGGTAATATTTCGAGCGCATGGAGAAGCCAAAGCTTAGTGGTTTGCTTGGCAGTGTAAGGACTTAAGGTTAAGCTTCCGATCCTCATCAGTGCATCAGAAACATTAACAACCCACATTAGTGACCGCAAAAACATTTTCGGGTGAAAACTTTAAGCGTTTTTTCACACCACGCCTCTGGTACGGTACATAACACGACGGACGATTGAATGAGTTTAAATGAACGGTACATAGCGACGCTGACCTGAGCGTCTCCAGCAGGCAGTGGGATGTCCCGAGCCCGTCGGCGAGCAGCTCGACGCCTGAATCCCGCAGGTCGTTATTACTGAGGTCCAGCTCCCTCAGCGAGCAGTTCGGCTGTTCTAACACTGATCTCAGTTCTTCACACGCCGTTTCTTTAAGATTACAAACAGCCAATCTGTAAATAGAGAAGATGGTTAGGATTTGATCGCTTTAAAACTACACAGAACATCACGAGTCGGGCTCCGAAAAAAAAAAAAGCCCAAACGAAAGCCCCCGTAGATCGTGGGACTGTGACCACCTGAACAGTAAAACAATAGTACAGCGGGACCTTGGTTCTCGTTGTTAAATTGTTCCTGAACCAAAAACATCGTGTGCTAATGATGTCCCATAGGAAATTATGTAAATTGAAGAAATGGGTTCCAGATAATCAGGAAATCCCCTTCATGTAAGAGCTGTATCATTACAGGAGCTCCCTTAATAAATCCATCAGTAAATCATTGTGATTTAGACTGTATCCTAGCATCCTAGCTGTTATGCATTAACACTTTATATGAACCTACAGTTAACTCACTTAAAACCATTAATATAAAGCTTATCTTATCATAAAGTGTTTAAAATGTCTTTATATTTAGTGAGTGATACGAACTATTCTTGTATCTGTTTTTCTGTCATTAATTAAAATCAAACTGACTTCTGCAGCGCTTTTTATAGCGGAGCTATAAAATATATAAGCAGCTTTACAATCTTATATGATCTTAAAAGCCCAAGCCTAGGGCGACAGTGGAAAGGAAAATCCCTGAATATAGAGGACAGAAACCTTGGGAGGAACCAAGCCTCGAATACAGAACTGCAGATGTTAAGATCTAGAAAAGCAGAATTAAGACTGCACTGAGAGAGAGAGAGCGATTGCGAATGTGAATAGTCCGGTACGAAAGGCCCTAAAGAACCCAAAGGAAACTGAAGTTCAAGTCGGTATCTAAATAAGGAAGCTGACCTGAGCGTCTCCAGTCTGCAGCAGGAACTCTTGAGCCCGTCAGCGAGCAGCTTGACTCCTGAATCGTGCAGGTCGTTATTACTGAGATCGAGCTCCCTCAGCGGGCAGTGCTCCAACTCGAGAGCCGATGCGATCGTTTCCACAGAATTCTCGGTGAGATTGCAGCCAGCAAATCTGAAGAGAAAGTCGAAACCGCGTGAAGCGTGACTGAAGGAGCCACTTGATTTACCTTACAATCTGTGTGCTTTATTTGATGACTGATTATTCGTAGGTGTGTGTTTAATAAATAATAATAATAATAATCTCTGAAGGAATCGAGTTTCACTTTTATAAATAGCGACCGCGCGAGACGTCTTTATAACAGCAGAGTCTGGGACTAAAAACTGGCTTTGGAAGGGTGAGAAAGTCCGACTCTTGTATATTAACACCTTTTAAAGTTTTTTCCTGAAATATCTTTAAGACAGGGCGACTTGCCGCGGCCCCAAAGCCCTGGTTCTTAAAGACTAAGCACAGATGCAAATAAAAGCTGTAAACTTCATCTCGTCTCACTTTTTCGGGTGGAGTCGGGTGGACACTTGGACGTCCCTTTTTCGTCTTGGTTGTTTTTTGTTCTTTGGGGCTGCACCTATGAATTTCCGGGTTCTGTCTTTCCGCATTCGTTGGTCAACATTACATTATGGGTTAACGTATTTTAAAACAGTTTTTTTGTGTGTGTGTGTGTGTTTCAATCAATTCGGGGTTTATTTAATGCACTGCGATTCATCTACGGGTCGGATTTGTCCTTGTAATTGTTTACTAGTTTGCTAGTGAGTTTCTAGTTGGATTTTGTAAGCACTTACAGAGCCTTCGTGCATTTGCTGATGGCCGGAATCAGCCTGTAACATCCCTCCTGTGATGTGTTATAGCTCTTCAGGTCCAGCTCTTCTAGAACCCTGTCGGAAATCTGCAGCATGTAGGCTATGGCTGTGCAGTGCGACGTGGACAGCTTCTTCTCCGATCTCTTCTCTGAGCGCAGGAAGTCCTGAATCTCTCCGGACAGAGACTGGTCCTTCATTTCAGTCAGACAGAGGAACAGGTTGACGGACCGGTCGCCGAGAAGGTCCTCGGATTGGATTTTCCACTTGATGTACTGGACCGTGTGCCTGATGCTCTCTGAGCTGCCCTGGGTTTGGTTCAGGAGGCCTTGGAGGAGAGCCTGGTTAGATTCCAGCGAGATGCCGAGGAGGAAGCGGAGGAAAAGGTCAAACTGCCCGCTGTCCGACTCTAGAGCTTTATCAACCGCCAGCTTGAGGAAGTCATTCAGCGTGTGTTCGTCGGTCAACTCCTTGTATTCGGGCATGAAGCACTGCAGGACCTCCATGTTCTTGGTGGCGTGGCAGTGGAAGGCGTAGAAAGCGGCGAAAAACTCCTGGAAGCTCAGATGCACAAAGGAGTAGACCTTCCCCTGACACAGCACACACTCCTCCTTGAAGATCTCGGTGCAAACCCCGGAGTAAACGGACGCCTCGGCGACGTCGATGCCGCACTCGTTTAGGTCGTCTTCGTAGAACATCACGTTGCCCCTCATGAGCTGTCTGAACGCCAGCTCGGCCAGCTTCAGCATCTTGGCCTTGCAGGTTTCCAGAAGCTCCTGAGCGTCCCTCACGTCCGTCCGCTCGTACTTCTGATTCTTCGCCTTGGCCTGGATAAGTAGAAAGTGCGTGTAGATCTCAACCAAGGTGCGAGGCAGATCCATTCCGTCCATGATCTCCTGCAGCACGGTGGCTGAGATCAAGCAGAACACGGGGATGTGGCACATAATATGGAGGCTCCGCGTGGACTTGACGTGCGAGATGATTTTACTCGCTAGGTCTCGGTCGCCAATTTTCTTCTTGAAGTATTCGTCTTTCTGGGGGTCGTTAAATCCCTGGATTTCGGTAACGCGCTCGACGTACTGGCGCGGGATCTGAGCGGCTGCGGCTGGCCGGGAGGTGATCCAGAGACGAGCGGACGGAAGCAGGTCTCCTTTAATCAGACTGGACATCAGGACGCCGACAGACGATGTGGTGGTCAGGGCAGATACCTTTTCACCGTTTGAAAAGTTCAGCGGGAGCCTGCTTTCATCCAGGCCGTCGAAAATGAAGACAACGCTCCGCGTGCCGTACGTTCCCGCCTCAAGGTCGTTCAGCTCGGGACAGAAGGTGCAGATGAGCTGGTGAAGACTGCACTGGTCGTTTTTAATTAAGTTCAGCTCGCGGAAAGGGAGGACAAACATGAAGTCGATATCCTGATTGGCTTTTCTCTCCGCCCAGTCCAGGATGAACTTCTGCACCGAGACAGTTTTCCCAATTCCGGCAATTCCTTTAGTCAGCACGGTCCGGAGCCTTTGCTCTTCCGCATCTTCTCGGGGTTTGAAGACGTCCAAGCAGTTGATCGGCGCTTCTTGGAAATGCTTCTTACTCGGTCTGCTCTCCATCTCTAAGACCTCGTGCTCCTTGTTCACTCCGTCGCTCTCTCCCTCTATGATGTAGAGCTGGGTGAAAATGCTGTTCAGGTGCGTTTTGGAGCCGTGTGCCCCCGTTCCCTCGAGCACACTCTGGTATTTCTCCTTCATCCTGGACTTGTGTTTATCTAGGACTCGTCTCAGAGCGTCATTCCCCGGCGAGAAAGAGTCGAGCTGCGAGTCTGCAGTCCCGTTGATGAAGGTGGACGAACAGGCTGTGGATCTGATGGGTTCACAACGGTAAGAAAAACCTTTATTTACACATTTCTGTTACAAATGTGGCTTAAAGGCAGCAGGCCTAAGCCTGAAAATCTCTTTCTACCAAGCAGGAAGCAGGTAAAGGCAACAGTCTGTACTCACCTTCCCGTGGGATGAAGACACTCGGCGCTAAAGTACAGAGGAACGTTCATGGATGAGTCGCTCTTCATTGACGTGCAGCTTGGAACCGGAGACGTTGCTCGTTCGGCCCGTAATCTGCTCATGCCAAGGAAAAGCCATGCAGAAGCCCGTTTAGCACTTCCTACTAAAGATAACTCGTATAGACCCGCCAGATTTGATCTCACCTTCCTCCAGAGCCAACAGCATCGGTTCTGAAATAGATAGGAACGTCTTTGGACCAGTCACTCCTCAGAGACGCAGCGCTAGGAACCGGAGATGCTGGCCTTCCTTTTCGTAATCTTCAGAAACATCACAGACATCAGAAGAAAGGCTTTGATTACTGTAAGGTCGACTTCAGTAAGCGCGAATGACCAACGGGAACAGACAACAAAAGTACTGAGAGCCGGGGAGCACCAGCGAGGGCCACATTTGGGATACAACTGGGACCTCGGCTCGTCGGGGCCAGCCAGTTCCACGGTTGGGTGTGTGCTCCCAGTGAGGAGTTTCACTGTTCATACCGTATGTAAACACAAACATAAAGCAGTATAGAATAAAAAAGGAACTGGGGAACGCACCCTGTGTCTGGGTGAGCATCTTCACCCCTGAAGAATATGGGATCAGTCATGGAAGAGTCGTCCTTGATAGACGGGAGGCTTGGAACCGGAGACGTTGGCCTTTCTGCAAACAATCTGGGAAAATATCAGGGAGGAACGTCACTGAAGACCCTTCTCATAGCTGGTACACTATTTAAGGCGCTACACACCGAAGGTAACGCGGTTTGGGGAAAATTTGGGCTCCTGAGTCTGTTTTAAAAAAGTGTAGAAGCAATGTGGGCACGTTGTTAAATCCCAGTGGTGTCAAATAAATCAATGATTCCATTGCATGAATCCTGTTTTCACTCTCATGCATGATATTAACGAGGTTTTTATTAGGTATTTTATTTAAACCCCCACAAAAAAAACACATCAGAGATTACCAGGGCGATCCGTTTGTAATCCACAGCATGTTCTTCAGGGTTTTTTTTTTTTTAAATAACGGCGTAACTTCGCGCTGATGAGACGTTAAATGAATAAACAAACACATAAGCTTTAGGTATTTTTATTCAAATATTTATTCAAATTCAGTGCGTACAAGCTGCTGTCTCGTGTGCACGACATTTTCGTCGTTGCCGTACCAACGCAAAAGTGGCAGTGACTGGCAAAAGCAATGCCACACAAGATGCCCTCGTTGCACACAAGCTCAAATTCATTTGGAAGAATGGAATTAAATGGAACCCGTTTCGGTGTGTAACGCCGTTTGAACTCACCCTCCCTCTGAATGAGCATCAACGACCGGGTTCGGAGAAACATCCTTGGGCCAGTTATTCTGGAAACATCTGGAAACATCAGGCAAACGTATCACAGAAGGTCTTTATCAAAGCGGAAATGTTTTTTTTTTCCTCTCAGCTCTTTTCATCATAATCACTTGGAGTCTCTACATAGTGGCTGCTCAGGTTTCCTTTACATTCAGCAAAATAAAAAAGGTCTTTTTTTTTTAACTTTGCATCTTACGGTTCTTTCCTAGGCCACTTTCACCTCTGCCTGCTCATTAGGCCTCTCTTGTCTATCCGATTACAGGAAGTGATCTGATTATGTGAATTTCTTAGCTACTTTTGGCCCAAATCACCGTGCATAGTCTTTTTCTGACCCTTTTCTCCTTCCATCTCACGGCTGGATGCTGGTCCGTTTTTCACATTTAACACATTTAATCCTGTCTCTACAAAGTCCAGTCCACTTACACACTTACACAAACCACAGCACTCGATTCGGCCAAAACTAGACAATAAGTCCCCATGGGTCCTAAAATAGTCAGTAATGACAGCCTACTGAAAGGAAAACGAGAACTTGGAAGTGACTAGAAATAAGATTTGAAATTTCAGGTTTGGCAGTTGTATAGAGACACTGTAACTGAAACTGAAAAAAACAAGCTCCCTGAGCACCAGACCTCTGATACTTTCCTACTCACTTTTTCCCGGCGTTTCCAGCATCCATGGCCAAGTCTCCAGGCGTCTCCACCGACCTATCTCTGGTCATAGCTGCACGGCTGAGTCCCGGGGATTCTACTCTTTCAGTACCCCGGTGTCCTTATGAACCACTTCATCAACAAACACCGGCTTCTGCAGCAACGGTTCTTCCCTACTTATTAGGGAGAGAGAGAGAGAGAGAGAGACTCTGAGTTAATATCAATTTGGCCCTAACAGAATGAATCCCTAAAAGATACCGGTCATAACATACAGGTTAAGTACACTCCCGGGCCAGAAACCTTAGAGTTGAGAAGCTTTTCATGGTCCTAACCACAAATCAAGAAAGGTCAAGAAATATTTTTTTCCAAAGATCATGAAGAGGGTAGTCACCACTGCTCAGAATCTACAATTAGATTCACTTCCATATTTTGGTGATGGAAATATAACAGCAGAACTTGTGATATTCGTCTGAATTTAGCACCATCAGAAGGCAGATTTATGTGTGTGTGTGTGTGTGTGTGTGTGTGAGAGAGAGAGACAGATAGATGTGTGTACTGTGAAATATATGTACTCTTTACTTTGTCCTCTAAACACAACCAATATAATTTGACAATGCTGTTTAATAAGCTCAAACTGCATCATCATTAATGTCTATAGATTATTTTGGCAGTTATTTACTTGTGTGTGTGTGTGTGTGTGTGTGTGTGTGTGTGTGTGTGGGTGGGGGGGGGGGGTGAGGGGATTTCCTACAGTCCTGTGACAATACATCTAAGATGTCATGTGGTCTCGCTTAGTAATGAAGACGAGTGCACGCTGTGCCAGGGTTCAGACCTCAGCTCCAGGTGAGTAAATCAGACCGAGGCGCCATGGCAACCAAATAAAAAAAAACCTAACTTATAATTCCTATACCTAAAGAAAGATTTAAGTGCGGGTCGAATTATTAGGAGCGTTTACAGTATTTGTTAAAACACATTTTCGAGCCGTAGCGCATTCTAGAATGTTCAACAAACACCTTGCCCTGCTCACCGTTGGTTGTTTTTTATATATATATTTTTATACATCAACGTCCGTTCGTTTTAACGTCCAGGGTCTTAAGGGATACAGGCAAGAAACCGAAGTCTTATATATACCCAATTCACGCCTGAGTGACGGAAATCTAGTCCAATCGAACACTGGAGACACCTGCTGTCAGCAAAGAGAAATGCACTCATGGTAATGTTTCATTTTCCCCTTTTCTTTTTTGGCAAGTGGTTCAAATTTGGTAAACAGCGCAAAGATTACTGCACCAAACGTTTTTGAATCGTGCTCTAATTAAGAAGGATGGACAGGTCAGTGTTTCTCTGATCACCTGTCAGATTCGCTCTTTCCTTGAGCTATCTATTTCCATTTTTTTTAAAGTTTTTGAACAGTGTGTGAAGCACATAACATAAAATTACAGATAAAAAAAAAACACGACTTAAAAAGTGCAAGTACACAAAGACAAACGACTTCATCGGCTACTCAATCGACTTAATTGAAAAAAAAAAAACAAAAAAAAAACGGTCCATACCGGGACTTTCGTTCGCTTTAACATCGGAGGTCTTATATGAGGAACAGAAAATGCCTTAAACACATCATATTATTTTATTGTGACATATTCAGTTTTTCACTAAATACGTACTAACCCTTTGTTGACGGTCCCTTACTTCATGCCCATTGAGTTCTGCCAAATATTTATTAGTAATTCTGTGTTTAGAAGATCTGAATGCAAGATAATAGTCGTACAAAAGCCAGTATAATCGTTCACATTTCCTTTGTGTTGCCTTTTCCTCGCTCCTTATCTGACTTGCTGTGCTACCGGTTGTACCTGTTCCTCCTGCTGTGTGTTGTTTGTTAAATAAGTGAAAATATTTCATAAGGCATGTTTTTTTCAAGTGGTAAATGTAGTGCTGGGTCATAAACCATTATATTGTCCCGAGTTCACTGAGATGAATTGTACTGTAAATATATTCAACTATTAAATCAGTGACATCATTTTTAATTAAAAGGTGCATATTGTTGTGATTTGAAAATGACAAGGCAAGGAAACCCAGCTTTATGGTAAAAAAAATTTCAATAAATAATCGAAATCTTCAATTGAAATCATAGTACATATCGCTTAGGAAATTAATTTTAGCGTATAAAACAACTTGGTTTTGGTGCACTTTTTTCACTTAATTGCCCAGCCCTCTGTGAAGGTTTAAAAAAAAAAGGTTTAGCGCCGTCTCATTTTTGTGTTAATTATATTGTCTTACTGCATACAAGGCCAATTTGTTGTTGTTGTTGTTTTGTGTCACAAATTAAAGAAACAGATCAACCTAGTTTATGAAATACTTAGTATTTATTAGATTAGTAAATACTAAGATCTAGAAATAAAAAGCAGAATATACAGGATTTCATCGGAAAGACGTCCTTAAGCTGTTTTATATGGAATTTAGGAATTGAACGTCTCACTTTAGTTACAGAGTAAAGACACTTCGAGGCTTAATCCCCGTATTTTTGAGGTCAAATGACCTAATTCTGGCTTACTGAGTGGCTCGTTTGCCTAGGCACTAAATCTAAAAGCAGACGTGACCACAGGTTCATCCATAAAACACAAACCCACAAACCCACAATTTCCCTTAGCTGGATTAGAGTCCCATTAAAATAGCAGTAACTCACCGCGGTTATGTGCTGTTCAATCCCTAAACGTGTTTCCCTGCTCTCGCAGAGGTGACTTTCGATTTTTGTAGTGTTTAGGATGAGCGGAGGGATGTATACGCTCGCTTGCCCGCCCACAAACAGCATGTGGTTCACTTTTTTTAGCCTTTACGTGTGTGGTTACTTCTGCATTAGAGTGTCTAAAGAACGAACTCCAAGATTTCACAACAACAATTGATTCAAATTAAACAATGAATCCAGAGTAAAGGCCTATTCTCTCTCTCTCTCTCTCTCTCTCTCTCTCTCTCTCTCTCTCTCTCACACACACACACACACACACACACACAC
>JAUZST010065033.1:0-22618 GCA_034779995.1 Parotocinclus haroldoi | reverse complement strand
GTGTGTATATATATATTCCCTCATATAGCTATATCCCCTACACACACATGACATAAATGTGTATATATACATACATACACACAGCACTGAAATGCAGTTGCCCCCCTGCATGAGCCGCAGACATATATATATATATATAAATCTCCCCTACACAAATTTCCCAATACATTCATATATTGGAAAAATAAATAATACATATAAATTGGACAATCGAGACCAAACTATTTTTCAAATATTACTGTCCTTTTTCCAGATGAAGAAGAGAAAAATGACAGAATCCCACTGCAATATGCATTTCTCAAGCAAGCCATTTACCGGCATCCGATCAACACCCTTTCGCTTAATTGGACAAGGTCTTTAATTTTTTAATGGTTCATGTCTGTTCGTCTACACAAGGTAAAAGTGGAAGGTCCTGTAGTGCCATAAACACACTCGATAAATCAAGCAAGAGGGGTTCATGGCATTTCACAATATCCTGTCCTCGGCAAAACTGTCTCGTCCTTACTAATGCTATGTACAGGTTAGCACTGTGTAACGACCACCCAATCGACGCCTGTTCATTTTAATGGTCAAGACTGTAAAAAAAAAAGCTGTTTAAACAGCTGGTCAAATGGTAAAAAGGTCTAGTGTGTGTATTTTACCGGCCATTTATTTTCATGAATATTCATTTACTTTGCATTAAGAGGAACCTCATTACGTCTGTATTTTGCATGGGTGCTTTTAGGGGTCCGTATTCTCTTCCAGAAGACATATGAAATGGAAAATGCTTAAAAGCGGTCTGCTTAAACATTTAAAAGGTTTTATTGCATTGCTTGTACTCGATTTCTTTAGCTAGACTCATTCCCTCTTGGTTATGTGCAGCCAGCGAGGAACGTTTAATCAGGTTTATATTCCATCTTCGAGTGTACGTTTTGGTAGCAGTGTGTGTGTGATTGCTCTGTAGTTGTATGTATCTGAACAGTTTCACAATGGATTTGAAAATCAAAAGTGCGACAAGTGAAAAACGTGTATAATCCACCAGTGACACTTCCTGGAGAGGCTGACAGGATCTCTACTTGAACGGTGTGCATATCTGTAAAATATTTCTGAGCATTATTACACCAAGTTACTCAGTAATAAATACCAAACCATTCAGAATATCACAAATGCTTGCAGACTCCAAACAAGTGACGGAACAATCTCAAAAACTGCAGCGCTATTGCTAACTGTGAGTGCCATCCCGTCTTTTGTTGATATGCAACCGTATCTTGCAGACGAATTCCACACACGGCCTGCTCAATATTTCACTAGCCCTCGCTGCTACACCCCCTCTCGCCTCCTGGTGTGTGCAGACAAATGACAATTTAATAAGGTGCAGTGCCATCCTACGCGCACCCACCATAAGCCCCATCTAATCAAACTATCAGTCACATGCCACGCTCTGCACTCGGCCCGTGTTAAAACAATCAGAAGACGCAGCGTATCCGTTCCAATAGCACGAGGAGCATATTTGCATTGCCCTGTAACTCCTTCACACAAACTTCCCTCTGCCTGTCCGTGCTGTTATTTACACAGATTAACAGCAGGTTCTCAGTGCCCCGTTAGCGGCTGTTGCTTTTGATAAGAAGCAGCACGTTACTGGTAGGTACTGTCTGGGTTTTAGTGGTGTCAGCACTGATTTAGAGCGAGCCCAAAAGGAAAAGAGCCAAGCGCTGCACGGCCGCTGACATGGTGTCACGAACAGGACGTTGCTTCAGCCGGAAGAAATCTGCAGCGGCTTTGGAATCGGATATGGAGAAGCTTCAGTGCTGGTGGTTAGAAGATTCACGCTGCATTCCGACACGCAAATCAATCCGCAGTTAGTATAAAGCCATTCGAATAACGGGACTGTGGCAGCCTAGTGGTTAAAGTACTGAAATACGAACCGGAAGGTACAGGGTTCAAATCCCACCTCTGCCAGGTTGCCACTAAGTCTGCAATATATATTTTAGGTCACACAGGTCATTTGAATTTAAAGCCTGTTATAGGTATGGAAACCATTAGGGAAGGTAGTTCTAGTACTACTATTACTACTAATAATATTTATTATTACCTTACGAACCTTACGATTCAAGCAAATGGGCCTTGGACCAATATAAGGGGTTTGCTCAGGTACCCGACAGTACCAACATTCACCTTCTGGGTCCATATTTATGCATGTTACCTGCTGAGCTACCACCACTTAACATATTGACAACAAACCTGCTCAGCCACAGACCTGCACAGGCTCAGATTAGGTGTTGAATTCCAACAACATTCCAAGAACGTTCCACGTATCGATTCCCACTAACGCAGGTTGTGCTTCACACACACACACACGATTGGTGACGAGTGCAAAAATACACCTGTACGAAGGAGGCATCTATTTGCCACAGCCGGAGTCAGGGAATGTGATGTGGACAAGGAAATTAGGGTGTTTTTCCTGAGTTACTGTCGCCCTAGGCTTGCTCATTCTGGGAACGGCCTTATAAGATGAAATAATACTGTGGCGCTGCTTCGAGACAACGCTCTATTGTAAAAAGCGCTAAATGTACATATCCGTGTATTCAAAGTTTGGCTCCACTTTAAGAGAAAGCCCTAATTGCAACGCGAAGAAAATGTATGTGTGAAATTGGCCATCAGCAGTGGACCGGCTAATGTGGTTCCACATCCTAAAACCACGACCTCAGAACACCAACGTTCTCTTAATTACAGTATTACACGTCAGAAGTAATCTCTACTGCTGAAACGATGAACCTGTGGTCCAAATGGAAATGGATCATTTTGACATTAAGCTTTTATGTTTTCTTAAGCTTTTCGTTGCTGCATCGACACCAGCACACAGACAGATAACAGGGTCCAGAAACGGGGCACTTAACACCCCTGCCAGCTTCGCCTCACTGACTGACCAATACATCAAGAACTGTAGAACTAAAACTGGATCACAAAAGCAGGGGGACGCACCGAATAATTCCACGAGTAATGCACGTTCTGGCAGCGTACCTGTGTAATTTTGGTTTGGACCGACGACATGATGGCGGACGAGACTTGGCCGGGCCTGTCTTTTTCCTGCGACGGATCCCTAGGAAAGAAGCATGAAAAGAAAAGTTGCATCATCAATTGGCAGAGGCTTATAAAATATTCTGAAAATTGCCAGAAGAAACAAATGCTTTTAGGCCAAAAAAAAAAAAAAAAAGATGTAATATTCATCAGACATTGAAGTGTTAATAAAAGAATAATCCCAGAGGTTTTGGCTGGAGCCCTATAAGGTTGTGCGAGAGCCCTTACATCTAGACGCCTCCTGCAGAGATTTGAATAAAACAATCAATAACGGTGAAGCAACGACAATAATACAGGCGGCTCTTTTTCTTCGTTCCTGCTTCCCTGCGTATCGCTGTCAAAAACCCGTTCGGAACCAGAGATCTCTCAGCAATTCCGAGCTTTCATGTTTCATTGAACAGGTCATTAGTCTGGATGTCAAATCATGCTAAAACGACAGAGAACTTGAAAAGAAAAAGCAGCTGAAATCGCTTTTGTTGTGGCGGTAATGCGAAATTCACTGTGATCGCTGCGGGACGCCATCATGAGTCACGCAATTTATATATATAGGAAAATAACAATGAAAAAAGAAGAAGCTACTTTCTACGAGAACAGCAGGCAGTCTTTTACGTTTCAACTTGACAGAGCACAGCCTAGACCGGTTATGCAATCCTTATGTGCTGTTGAGCCAAACATTTATGACCGCTTGGTTGGTTTAGGTAGGCAGCACCAGTCTGAGGTCCCGACTATGAACGCCTGGATGGGCGTGAGGGCATAAAAGTGCTTCCTAGACTGCTGTTGCTAACCAATCATTTCTTCATTTAAACTGGGAAGGTGGGTGGTTGATGATCGTGTGATCCCTCTTGGCTGTGTCGCCCTCTGGTTCTTGTCTTTCAAGCTAACGCTGCCAAAGTCTCAAGCTACATTTAGTGTCAGGGGTTCAATCGCGTTCTATTAATAGGCTCAGTGCTCTTAATAACTAACTACGGTTTCTCTTTTCTCTCTTGGCTTGTGCTCTAGTACTAGTTCCATCATGTTCCTCCACTTCAGTTCCAGTCAAGCTGCTCTTCTTTCGTCTGCTCCGGCCCCACCGCACTCGGACCGTAAATGACAGTGTCCCATATGACAACAACAGTGCTACCTCGACTGTAGACCACCTAAGGAGTCGTCGGATTTGCGAACGTCGTGTTAAACTTGTACAAGTTTCGCCCAAAACTCGACTGATGAGTCAGTGCAGTGGTTCAGATTCACAAGAGTCCCTGTTCGGTGCAGATCTCTGCTGTACTATTGTGTTGATTTCCATCTACAGTGCTGCGTTCTCAGTGCAAATGAGTTTCCACGGATCCTAAAAAGGTCAGTAATAAGAGCCAACCGAAAGGAAACCAGGAGCTGAATCTTCCAGAACGCAGGCTGCAGTTAGCATTGGCAGCTAAACCAGCGTCCTGAGTTCAAAGTGTTTTGAGCACCTTATTACAAAATAGGCCATTTCTTAACGATTTAAGTGTTAGCGTGTAATAGTGCCACGTTACAGTGCAGACTAAATGAAACTCATTTGCCGTGCGCCGATTAGGAGCAACCAATTAACCAAACACGCATTAGGATTGTGGGTGGATCCAAGTCCAAGTGCACTGCGTAAGCATACAGAATTCCATCCCAATATTTTGGCGCACTGCTGTTCACCTGCTGCTTTCTGGGATTATTCGTTAAAAAGAAAACCGCTGCTGACTTTACCTGGAGCTGCTTAAGCTAGAGGTGGGGCTTGATGTGGGGGAGGAGTTATTGGTGAGGGTTGAGCCTTTGTTTCTTCGTCCCCTTTTGGGGGAGGAAGAGGGGGAACGGGAGGTGTGCTTAGAGTGACGCTGCGACTTTGAACTCTTCTTCCTCTTTTCACGAGGTGACCTGAAACACGAAGGGAACGGTTTATTTAAGAAAGCTGCTTGGTTTGCACAAAAACAAAAAGCCCGCTTAAAGACCAGAGAGACCGTAGAGCTCGAGGTTAAAACAAAATGTAGTTCCCACTCAATGTTTTGCATTCCCTCTCAAATAATTTGCATTCCCTCGCCGAATCACTGTGCTTTCTCGCAAATGTTTGTGTTCCCTTGCACAAAATTGAGGTCCCATTTTTGGAGACGGAACCCAATGTCACCGTCTTCTTTTTTTTTTTTTTTTAACCACAACCTCCAATTCTATTTGTAGAACGCTACTAATATTGTAAACAATTTGTCTGACTGCACAGAAACACAAGGTGAGCTTCTGACAGGCCTTCACCGCTTTAATCTGTGGCTCGTTGTCTCTCGTTAATCTGGGGCTACGGTATAGGCCATTAGCAAGAGTGTGCAACATGCAGAACAGCAGTATATAAAGGCACACACTGCTACAAACCATTTGGCACATGCAGAGGCTTTGTGGAGCAGCTCGTTTGAGGCAGATGCCACCATGAAACAACCCTTGAGCAATTCTCATAATAACAAGACGTACCAAGCCATAGATGCTGTGATCTCTAACTGCAGCGGGATGGAGAATCATTCCGAAAGGAATGAGAGGTCAAGGTTATAACTCATCCCTTTCAACCAATGTGCTCTTGGCACCCAATGTGGCCTCCTTTCACAATGGCCATTGTCTGCTGTGAGGCTCTTTGGGCCAGGCAATTTCCATAATCAAACAGAGATTGCTACTGAAGCTCCGTCCTTTCCAACCTTTCCAACAAGTCAGTATTACCTACCGAGTCGAGCCGAAATCAACAATTTTGACTATCGGCAACAAAAAAGTTGATCCTTGTCCTATAGGGTTCACTCCAGGCAAACACATCCTCAAGCATGAAAGAACGCGCAAATAGTCGCCAGTCTCCTTGGTCGCGACCAATTACTGAGCTCCAGACAGTCTCACAAAGTGAGAGCAGGACAAGAACAGGTCCTTAAAAGCTTTATTTTGAAGTGTCAACCAACTCGGTGAAAACACATCGCCAAGTGACGACTCGATGACTCATTTCAGCTGACCTTAAAGTGGGAGCATACAGGGACCCGGTACTTGGGTGATTTGAACTTAGTTTGGGCAAGTACAGTAAGATTTATACGTCATTTAGCAGATGCCCTTATCCAGGGCAACTTGCAACTTATACGATCTTACTATCCAAGATATTGTGGGTTAAGGGCATTGCACAAAAACCCAACAGTGGCAGCCTGAGGTGGGATTTGAGTCAAGTACTTAAAATTGCTAGGCTACCAGAGTACCTTTCCTGGTCTTGGTACCGTGATTCAACCTTGTTCAACATCTGGGATAAACCTGAAGTCAGGAACTAAGGTCAGGTGCAACGTTTTACCAATAGGGGTTTGATGTTGAGGAACTCTCTTCCTTTGCTCATTAGGTCCGTATCGACAATCAAACAATTCAAATGCCTTCTGAAAACCTTCCTATTTACCTCTTCTGCTCAATGCCTGTTGTGCCTGCTTGTCTTAAACTGCGTATCTTGTTGTGTAAATTATGTTGATTTTTTTGTGTGAGAATAACTGCTGTAAAGCGACCTTGGGCTTGAGAAAGGCGCTATATAAATTAAACTTATTATTATTAGTCAACGAAATCGCCTTCAATGGGTACGAGAGCGCTTGCTTTTAGCATCAATGGCTACTCACGACAGACAAGTTTATTACGAAAACTACTCGTACGTACGTACATTTTGCGTTATCATTTAACCTAATGCAGTTCTACGAGTTGGGTGAGGAAACCAGAGCACATAGAGTAAACACATGCAGACATGGGGAGCACATGCAGACGGGACACAGGCGCAGTCCGAGGTTGGGATTATACTGATTTGTACATGCACTTAAACTGATAACTGATCATAAAAAATCTGAGTCAAACAACCCGACCAATGGGTTTACATGCACTTTGATAGTCACGAAAGCTTGACGTAACTCGGACAGCCATCGGATTTCTACTTTGCAACCAGCGAATAATCTGGAGGGTGTAAGATGTAACAGACTTTAATAACTGAATAAGAAAATCCTTATTTACTGTGCTTCAGAGAGTAAACCTTTAGTTGCCGTTGCTGCATTTAATATCAGGGTTGCCTGATCCCGCGAGAGAAATAAGCAACCAGGTCTATAAAATTAAGAGAAATTAAGAAATTTGATTAATGAGCTAAATCCAGTTCTCTTTATCGGATTTCTTAATCTGATTATTATTTTTTTTTAGCTATTTAGCAGATTATTATCTGCATATTAATGGACTCTATGTTACTGAACTTGATGCTGGTTCAAATCCTGGTCCTACAAAGCTACCAATGTTGAACCATTGAATAAGGCATTTGACCTTCTGCTGCTCAACTTAATTGCAAGTATATCTGAATAAGGGCATGGGTTAAATGGGATTCTAAACATCTTGTCAATGGGGCCATTGGTGATCAATAGTACAGTCTGTGAGAAGCTCAATCTGCTGAACTCTAATCTAATAGCCATGGACTGGTAGATGCAGTAGACTGAATCCGCAGACTGGATTATTTCAGCAGGTTCCAAAAGCGGGTCATACATTCTGACTCCATTCTAATGACGACAGCTCATTATTGATCAGTTGAGCCCAGGTGGCTCCTCTTCCCCCCTGTCAGCTACCACCATACTTCCGTTATGCATCTATATTACTTTCGGACAGGTTTGTGGAGGACCTGTGGAGAACACCGTATGGCCCTATAGCTAATAAGGAGGAATGAAAAGTATTCAAACCCCACAAAAGGCAAGCATTCAGCCTAAATCTGCTGCTATTCCATTTACATGCGGCACCTGCAGTGCAGAGAGCAAGCAACGACACGGGATGGCACTTTTGTAAACACGAGTTCTTGACACCAGCCGTCCCCTTTACAAATCCAGCGAGTTACGCGGGAGGATCTTTCAGAACGAATCACCGCCGAAAAACGGACTACGCTTGAAGCCAGAGGATTTGTGGATGCCTACCGGGTGTTATCACAACTTGTGAATCAAGAACTTCAAAGGCGTTTTTGAGGTCGATAGTGAAACAGGTTACTGGCCAAAAGGCGAAGATGAGGGCATCTTCAGGCAGAATTCAGGATAGGATTAGGCCGAATGAAAAAGAAATACACAAACAGAATCACTCAGCCCGTCATGCTATGTGTGGACTTTTATCTTCATGGCTGGTTGTAGAAAAGTCGCATTAGACATGCAGCGAGCATCACTGACTCGAGCTTCTCGATGGGTGGAATGTAAGGAGAAATGAGACCCCAGCGCGCACAGTGGACTTTTTAAATACTTTCCCTGCCCTAACTACAGAGCCAAAACACCCTGTCCTTGATCTGAGGCATTATGAGGGCTGCATTAAAACCAAACTAAATAACAACCAGCCCATTGACCAGAACAAAATAAAAAAAAACAAAACCCTAAAATCCCTAACGTTTGTAGGACCCACGGAGACCTATTAAAATAAAAAATAAAGAGAAACACACGGAAAACGTCTGCACTGAACGAGAGCTATTGTGTTTCGGAATCGCTGTGTGATTCGAGTTGCGCTAATGGATGCAGAGTATTAAATATATGTTACCCAGTTACGTTGTTCTTTTTACACTTTGTACCCCCGAAAACATGTACAAACTCCAGCAGCACTGCTACGTCTAATCCAATTGTACCAGCCCGACACACTACTACCAGTGTCGGTGCAGCGCTAAGAATGATCCCATATAGTACCTGAACTGTTCTGGTCCTGTAAAGGCCCTGATTATTAGAGAACAAAACATGTAGAGAAACAGATGGACAGATGGAAAGATAGAATAGAAACTGGAAAATATAAAAGGCCCTAGACCTTTGTACAGTCCTGTATACGGTAATATGGAAAGGAAAACGAGACAGATCTTAAAACAAATGACGTCACATATAAGATATCAGGACAAATGAATTCAACCACCTGTCCTCTGTCCTCTTACCTGCCAGCTCCCACATAAAGCACTGTGTGTGGTGTGTTGTGTTGTGTGTGTGTGTGTGTGTGTTTTTGCTTGTACCGGGATCTAGACCTTGAGCGTTTCCTGCCCATGCCCGGGCTGTTGCCAAGGCGATAGTTGCTGGTGCGGTAGCGCTGCTTCTCTTTTTCTCTCTCCTCACGACGACTCTTGCTGGGAGAATGAGATTGGGACCTGACAGAGAGCAGACAGGGAGGCAGAACAAACACACACACACGCTATTAAATCACAAACCACAGCAGGGTGTGTATGCAGGCGCACACACACACCAGCCATAACATTACTTATTGTCCATTTTATCATCCCCAGTTACTATAAAGGGACAGTTACGAAATTACAGACTGTAGTCCATCTAAGTGTTAGATTTCAGTTGTGTTTTGAGTGCTACTTAGTCAACTAAGAAGAAAGCAGGGATCTATTCCAGACGCAGCTATGTCGGCGGCGAAAGCGCTAAAGAAGTCGTGGCGGAAACAACTGAGAAAACGTTGGGAACAACAAATTTAATAGGCCATTTTGAAGAGCAAAACCCCCACAGAACACATGGAATTTGACCCAATTAAATTCGAGGAGCCAGGAACAAGCCAGGCTTAAATCTTTCTTCAGCAACAAATAGGTTTCCATTAAAAGAGAAGCGATTGTTGAATGAATGTTTAATTTACAATTCTGAGCCGATCATACATTAAAAAAAAAATTAGATCTCTAGATCGTTTATCAGAAGAACAGACTAAAATAGATTCAAACAAAGGACAAGAGGCAAACAAATAATTCCCGTTAATTGCTTGATCAGTTACAGACTGAAGTTATCGTGGGTTCAGGGTAACATGTGGAATGGATTCTGAATCCATTGGCGGGTTCAAGGTCCATCACAAGCTGGGGACTAAAATCTGGACTGGTAAGTGGACTGGTCCTGTCCATCTAATGCATGCAGGACTTCATTATATCGATATAATCCCCAGTAGTGATATAGGATGGTTCCCTTCTGTATCTAAAACCCTGAACAGTGCGTAGACACGGTGTTAATCCTCCACTAGACAGAACACTCCAGCTACACACACTACAGCGGTAGGTTTCCGTAACATCCAGTACAAAATCAATTATTAGCTGTTCCTTTAAACTCGTGTTCTGCTGAATCACTTTCACACAGCGACATTTTCATAGCCTGCTTCGAGCTCGTTTGTCGCAAGGCTCCACCCTCTGCATAACGATTTCCAACATACAAAAAAAAAAAAAAAAAAGCCCTGTTATTAAACGGATATAGCACTGACATGTCTGACATCTTGGCTTGCTGCTGAATCGCGGCGATCAATGAGGGCTTACACAGTGTTTATCTAAACGCACACACGCTCTCGTGTTGTTTTACTTTTCAAGAGTTCCTTAATTAGGACCCACTTACGATTCATTTCTCGGTCCATCCTGACACCGAGTTCTTTGAGGCTTACTAATGATTAAAAATTTCCCACACTTTGTCAACGCTGACGGCAGACACAGAGCTCCGGCGGAAACAAATAAATGACTATCTGGTGCCCAGTGCAGCACTAAACTCCTAGCGCACTAATAAAAGGTTATTTAAATAAGGGTCCTTTTGTGTGGCTTGGTAAAAAAAAAAAAAAATACCGTGCCTAATGGTCTTCTAACGTTGCTCAGCAAATTCTCTGGGGGGTTTTTTTGTAAAGGATTTAATTTCAAATAGATTTAGTGAACAAAAGTTAGGCTGATATCTAGGAGGTCAGAATGCTAGCGGCACGACGAGTCTACCATCTGACAGCTGAGCAGCGGAACCGAATGACATAAACATGTCTATTAAAGTCTGACGTAGTAGAGCATGCCAATCCAAACAACCGAGAGACGGAATCAGAAAGGGCGAAACGTACACTCGCTGGCCATTTTATTAGGTACACCTTGTTTTACTCATTTAAGTTCTACTAATCATACAGATGCACTTTGTAGTTCTACAGTTATAGACTGTAGTCCATCTGTTTCCCTACACATTTTGTTCAACCCATTTACTCTTATCTAATTGGAAGCCCCCCTACCCCCAATGTACCAGCACAGGACCAGCACAGATCAGGTACTTGTTGGGTACTGGATCTTTCTCAGCACTGCAGTGATACTGATGTGGTTAAAAGAGAGAGATTTAGAAAAATCTTAAGTCTTAAACGAATAAAAAAAGACAAAACCAAAATAACTGACATGGCCAAGAGTACATCAATTCAAATAAAATATTTCAAATAAATGCCCAGCACTATTAAATCCTGTTACACTTTCAAACACAATCGTTTGCCACAATTATTGGCAGCACCTGGAAACCTGAAGTCACTAGCAACCACTCTGCCCTTTAGTCACATCCGCAGCAATTTGCTCTCGGCACTGTGTAATAAAAAGAGCCATGGCTCCTACAGGTACCCTGTAGTGAGTGTAGTGGCCTGTGTTCTCGCAGCGGTGACTGCACAACTTGGTTGAGAGTAGTAAGTGCACCATTAAGGTGGCAATGTTCCAGAAATGAAGAAGAGTGGCGACAACGAGGAGTGGCATCATAGTGATAGACATGAGGGAGACTTTGAGGCACCGCAGATTGTCTGTTATTTAAGTGATGGTCAGCTTTCAAAACAGACACCATACGTTTCAAAATGGTCACGTAACATCCACCATCCCACTATTATATCACACGTTACTCGAAACGGAGAAACCCCCTTCGAACCCTTCGTTCGCGGCTGTGTGAGGAATGAGAAACCTAGACCGGTACGGTATAGCGACATGTATAGGACATGGCAAAGTAAGAAAAAGAAGGAATCCCACTGAGAAATGAAAAAGAAAGAATTGTACAAGTCTAAAGAATAAGATTGGCGAGAAGGAAAAAGGAAAACAATTTGAACCAATGTGCCAAAACGACAAAGAAGTGGTAAAAAGAAAAAAAAAACAAGGAAAAATGAGGAAAAGGACAAAAAAATAAATAGGAAGGAAAAAACGCAAAAGTAGTAGAGAAAGTTGTCAAGCAAAAAAACGCCTGTTGGGGGAGGGGGTGTCGGTCCAGGTTGTGCTTTGGATCCGATGACGGATTGGGTTCGAGAATTCGATCGCGCTTCTCTCCTGCTGGTGTGACGATCTGGAAATCCATCGCATTTGAACAACCCGAACCTAAGTACTCATAGGAGGGACACTAACAGCTCAGCGATACGAAGAGGACATAAAAAAAACTAAGAAAGAGAAGCAATCCCACTGAGAAAAAGGAATGAACAATTCTAAAAAAGTAAGATTAACGAGAAGGAAAACAGAAAAAAACGAGGTAAAAACAGAAGTCAAAAGAATGGAAACAAGAAAGACAGACTTTAAAGAATGATGGGGAAAAGAGAACAAAATGAATAGGAAGGAAAGAAGAATGCTAGAGGAGTAGAGAAAAAGAGGAACAATAAAGAAACACAAAGAAGGAAAAGGTGAGAAAGTAAAAATGAAAGAGGAACAGAACACAAAAGGATGGAGAAAAAAAAAAAATCTGTTGTCAAGGAAAAAGGGCGGTGGTGGAGGTCGGGGTGGGGGGGGGGTGCTTTGTGAAACAAGAGAGAAAGGTGAGATGTGATGGAGACCTCAATTACATTCTTTAATTTGTACTGTAAGTGATTTGAGGCCTGCGGGCAGAAATGATTCAATCTGCAGAGAACATATTAATGCTTGTCAAAAAAAATGGTTTGATGAGACGAGGGTAATTACTGCAACGTCAGCAGCTGATGAGGACAAATGGGTTAAGATTTCGGTTCGGAGAAGCGTTCTCTACCTTTCTCATCAGTTCCATGAATCTCCAACTATTTTACTGTTTGTTTTGTTCATTCATTAAGCAGTGATACATTAGTGCTGTAACGTGAGATATTAGCACTGGATAAGTGCTGCTCTTCCTAGCCTCGTACCCACGGCCGCAGCACACCGGAGCCACAGTGTTACGTTACGGCACGAACCTCGAGTGTACTACTGCGATTAGAGCACAGTTCCGTAAATCACACCTTTTTATATGGTCCCATTTTAAGATAAACATGGAAAAAAAAAAACTGATTTTTTTCCCCTCAACGGTCGGCGGGGTAAAATAGCTCCGTTCCATCGGGCACCCCACTGCTAAAACATCAGACTACGACCCTTCAGTCATTATGGTCGAGGAGTGGAATATCCCTGTTACGCTTTGTTATACAGAGAATAAACACAAATACTGTTTTTACATTCAGAATAAAACGAGTCCGATTTGTAAGGCAACCTTTTACTATTCTAAAAATAGAAGAAAATGTGCTAGACTGCGGTGCCCTAGTGGTTACGGTACTGGACTACGGACCAGAAGGTCCAGGATTCTGCCGAGCTACCACAGTTGGGTCCCTGAGCAAGGCCCTGGATTGTAAGACTGTACGAGTAAGTCGCCCTGGATTAGGGCGTCTGCTAAATGGCGTAAATGTAAATAAATGTAGTAGCGAAATGTTCCTTAAAAAAAGTGAATCAGAGTCCGAGTCCAGTATTGATGAAAGTCAAAGATCCGGTTATAATTTCCCTTACTTGATTAGTGATTCTGAACTTGGAAGATGAAGATATTAATGTTAATCAGGATGGCCATTAAATGCTTCGTCTTCCAAATTTTGATCAAAACATTTTCGAAGCCAAGCAATTTTCTAAATTCATTTCGCTGGACTTTTATTTGTAAAATGATAACGTCGCTGCTTTGTTATGCGTTGCTAGGTTACACGAGCTCTACTTGAAGAGCTTCGGTCTTGCTACGTTTCTCAGCCAATTAGATCGCGAGGTTAGAACTTTCCATGATTTAAACAGGAAGGTTCCAAAGGATTCAACATTATTATAAAGAATCTGTTGAATGGCCCATAAGACTGTGGTGGCTCAGTGGTTGAGATACTAGATTATGGATTAGAAGGTCCAGGGCTCAAATCCCAGCTCTGCCAAGCTGCCACTGTTTGGTCCCTGAATAAGATCCTTAACTTACAATTGCTTAATTAGTTTTTCGATAGTCGTTCTGAATTAGAGCGTCTGCTAAATGCCTAGATGGAAATAAAAATGAATGGAATCTGGTCGGTACCTGGATCTCTTGTAGGAGCGGTACGCGCTGGGTAAAGAGTGCTTGTTTTTGGACCTGGAACGCGACCTAGACCTGGATCTTCTTTTGTGTTTCTTCTTTTTCTTGTCTCGATCTCGCTCTTTGTCTCGACTGGAGGACGTGGAAGACGAAGACAGGGGCGGGACTGGGGCAGGCAGATTGGCATTCCTCACAGGCACTTCTGGGGGTGGGTATTCTGAAACTGGTTCCAGAATGAAGGTCCCAGCTGGAAGTTCGCTGGACTCCTCTGGCTGGAGAAACACACAACGGACAAGATAAGACGAGCAAAATCAAAACCGTGGCTGCGGGAAACAACACAAGGTCCGATTAATGGGCGAATGTTAACAGAAGCTCTTTGACGATATTAAGGCGTGGGGAGGATAAAAGAAACTTTGACGCCGTTACGGATTTGGAATGGTCAATGCAGCAGCAGCTGGCCTTGGGTGATCAAAACCAGCCTCCACACTTCTAATCAGTACAGCTGTGCGTACAAACCGGGGGCGTATACATGCAGTTCCAGGTCTCGACGGGTTTTACTGCCATTTTTTAAAGACCACATCTTTATACAATTCCTAAATACTCAGCTACTTTCCCCTCGCAGTTCCTCCAAGCCTCTAATTAAGCCATTCAAGTTAAAACGTAGGCCTGTCACACACTAATTGGTCGCTCACACGACCAATTACTTCAGTATCCGTGTGTCTGAACAAAATAAATTCACATTAACAATGGCAACCCCACAGCTTTCATTCTGGCTTGGGGCAGCTTGGTCAGCATTTTAGGAGTTTGTTTTGAGTGGATCGGCCGTTGACAATTTACTTACTTTTTTTACGTTATTGTTCTATCAAAGGTGCTTCACTACCATTTGTGAAAACTGCAACAAAAAATATCAATAAGATCATCAAGCAAGACAAAAGGTTGGGTAAAAAAAAATGCTAGACAAATTAACGTTTCGCATTTTCGTTACATTTTGTTTACAATTTCAAACCTCTGTTTCTAGACATTACTTTTACTTGCAGGGGACTGCTTTTCTGGGGTCTGATTCGCACCGTTTACACTTCAGAAATAAAATAAGGAATGAGTGATCAGAAAACCAAGCTGCGAGTCCATCGTCACACCCGTATTTACGCTCATCTTTGGACTGTGGGAGGAAACGGGAGTACTCGGAGTAAACCCAAGCAGACATGGGAAGGACATGCAGACTCCACACAGAAAGGACTCGGGTCGCTCCACTCTGGGATTGAACCTGGGACCCTCTTGCTGTGAAGCAGCGACCATGTGAGGTACCGTGCACAAAAAAAGACCCTAAACACATCAACCGAGTTAGAACGTTCTCCAGTCCGATTGTGAGCTAAAGAGTAAGCGAACACATGACCGGTAAGGGAAAATCACAAACTTCCGCGCTTAAACTCCCGCCTTTAACCCCTGAGTGGCTGTTCAGGTGACCAGCTCCTTTCGAAATTTCCCACCATCATTTGGCATCATTTTTAAGCCCTCGGGTATGAAAGCGAACGGACATCTGGTTTTTAAACACGAATGCAAGACGGCTTGCAGTCAAATACAAAACTGAACGATTCATCATTTAACTTTCTTTATGAGGCAAATCAGACATGAAGAGGCAGGCCCAAAGCTTGTACCAGGCACCAATGCCCGAGATGCTAGAAAGGGAGGGCGACCAGTGATTCTAACGCGGCCCAATTAATTCTACCACACAGTGTGAAATTTCCTCCAGCTCACATGGAAATTGCAAATCCCTTCACTTCACTTCCCTTCTTGTTCGAAGATGGAGAATAAACAGGGAGGGAGGGGGGGGGGGTTTGGGGAGCGCGAGCATCGACGCTACAACCGATCCGTCCCAGTCGTTTGCATTACTCACTATCCAATCCTACACAGCGCAACAAACTGTAAAATTAATTAGTAACCGGTCTGCCGGGATGCACACGTTGCCAAAGAAACCGTGTTTGACACAGATGGGCTCTATTGTTATCGTGATGGTGTAAACGATGAAGGCTTTGGATGAACAGGAAGGTAGATCTCACTTTTTCCCTTGGGTGATCGAGCAAGATTCAACTATTTAGTCCAATTGAAAGCAAACTGGGAAAACGGATGTGTGCTAGAATGCTGTGAGACCAACCGAGATATAAAAATCTCTATAATTACTAGCGACATGATAAGCATTTCCCCCGCTTTTCTGAAATCGTTCTACTCTGCACTCACCGGCCACTGTAATTGCGACACACCTCCTCCTATCTACGCCCATTGGCCGTTTTAGGTTCCACTTACCATACAGAGGCACTTTTTAGTTCCACAAGACCGAAGACCATCTGTTTCTCTGAATACTTTGTTCGTCCCCCTTTACTCTGGTCCCTAATGGTCAGGACGCTCACTGATCAGGCATTATTTGGGTGCTGGATCACTCTCAGCACTGTAGTGATACTGACTTGGTGGTGATGGTGTTGGTGTGTTGTGCTGGTATGAGTGGTTCTGACGCAGCAGTGCTGCCGGAGTGAGTTTTTATACAGCTTGGTGTCAAACAGCATAGCAACCAGCTGAGCTCCGTCTCGGACTTGTGAACGTCTCCAGTACAGCGGACAGTGAGCCAACCATGTTTGCAAACTCCAGCGGCACTGCTTTAATCTGATCCACTCGTACCACTCGCGTGGGTCTTGACCATTAGAGATCATCATAATCATTCACTTGCTTTTCTGATGATCTTGTTCGGTGAAATAAAAGCAAAATCGACTTTAACGTTTCATGTTCATTTTGAAATATCTGCTCATTTTTGCAATATCCTCTCATTATATGAAATTTGTTAGAAGGTAGACCATTTCAAAGCATTTTGGGCGGGGATGAGAACAGGCGGGTGGAGCTGGAGCACTGAAAAAAAAAATATATATCCATGCAAGGTGGTAAGAGCAAAATGAAGACAATGTAGCGCACTCCGTTTGATAACTGCACTCTGGGAAAGTACATCACATGGGCTGAGGGCAGATAATGAGAGGCCGAGTGTGGTTTGATTCCAGGCTTCAGGTTAAAAATAGGTTGACATTTGGGAAGCTAATCCCCAGGGAGAGTGTAGAGTGGTGGGTCATTCATTCACTCGGGCTAGCTTATAAAGATATGGAGATGCATATAGATGAAGTCAAGATCATGATGCCTCGAATGAACCCACATTTACCTGAGATAAATGTTATACCTTATACACACACAAAGGCATGTGGAAGGCAAAAGGGAGCAGCAATGAAATGTCTGAAGAACTGCTCAACTTAATCACCATACATGGACATAGAGACCTGTGCGTGGAAGGTGAAAGGGGCCAGAAATCCAACCTTATCTGTGCTGTAGAATCAAGTCGCCGATGCTCCGGACGAAACCCGACGGACATCAGTTTTGCCTGAGAGATATTCTAGCGTTATCTGTCCAAATACGCACACAGAAAGAGATGTGTGGAAGGCAAAAGGGGTCAGAAATGTAGCATCGTCTGTATTTCGAAGTGGAAAATGACACCGTTTTGCCAATTACATTAGAAGCCTCCAGAAGTCACCTGATACTTGACAGACGTTATAATGGAGTTAACCATTATACACACAGTTGTGTGGAGAGCAAAAAGGGCCAAACTTCCGCCAGCAGGCATTATCTGTGCAGCAGAGTCAAGCTCATGTCGGTCTTCTAGAGATCGAGAGATCAAAGTTATAAATGCTTGATTTGTCGATTTAAATATACGCAGACATTGACTGTGGAGGACAAAAGAGGTCACAAATGTAGCGTCACCCATATAGCAGAGCTCAGGTCACTATTGGGCCGATTATATCAGAAGCCTGCAGAGGTCACAGATTTACCTGACAGACCTGCTGGACTTTAACCATTACACGCACCGTTGTGTGGAGGGTGACAAGGGTCAGAAATTAAACATAATGGGTGAAGTTCGTGATTCTCCCAATGGAATCCGAGTCCTCCAAACTTCTCAGTTTTGCACGACAGGAATGCTAGAGTTACTCTAGTTACAGGCAGAAGAGAAATTCATTTGAATTCAAATATGCGCAAAGGAAGACTGTGGAGGGCAAAAGGTGTCAGAAATGTAATTTCCACCCGTACTTGACCTGCTCGAGTTAACCATTATACACACAGTTGTGTGGAGTGTGAAAGGGCCCAGAAATCCCAAATTATCTGCGAGTCGATACAATGATTCTAATTAAAGAGTCTCCACAGTCACAGTTGTGCCTTGCACAGACATGCTAGAGTTCGTTTCCTGTTTGACGCCTTATTTCTATTGAGTAATTAAAACCAACCTGATTTACTAATATTTGTCATTCCAATACCCCTGATTTTAAGGTACTGATTAAAGTAATGGCTTAAAAGGAACGTGTACTACTTTCTATAGCTCATTACTATTGCGTTTAAACCCATAAGATCTAAGGAACTACAGCTCTAGGGAACCGAGAAGGAAACTTTTGTTTCCCCAAATTGCATATAAAAAATAACCACCAAATGCGCGGTGTTTGGCTCGGTATGAAAACCTCACAACATAAAAAGTATGAGATAAGCCAATAAGCCTGCTCCCTTGCAGGCAAGAACATCAGCTGGAAATATGCATAAGCAGAAGCAAATAAAGAGAGCCTGTAAACTTTTTTTGGTCTGGGGCTATGTCCAGAGAATTTACTGAGGACGTTAAATTTCCTTTGTGTCGAGCAACACGTTCGGATCCCTGGCCAGCAGAAGGTAGGAACCATTAGAAAGAAAGAAACGGGAGGGGAATGAACATTGATGCCTACTCATAACTTCTCCAGCACATTTAGCCCTAAATCATGTTTCAAGATGCAGTTCTCAGTTTATAAGAGCTGTTTAAATGCATGAGTATAGTCCAGTCCTTTTCTCAGCTTCCATAACTTCGGCTCTTCAATAAAAGCTTTATAAAAGCTTAAAAAGCCGAGTCTTTTGTTCAGCGAATGCCATTCTCAAATATTACTGAGCTTCCATGATGTTACATTGGTTAAAAAAAAAAAAAAAAAAAAGGGGGCAAGCGGGGTGCTGCAGTGACACCTTGGGTCATGGTGATTAACAACTGTTGTGTGCAGTTGAGCATGTTCTCCATGGGCCATACCTCCCAGAACGAGCACACTATGTATCGGTAAGTACTTAATGCTGCTTGGATTTGAGAGAAGAACTGATCAGGACATCCCTACTTACAAAAAGCCTGCAGTTCTTCGCCCTCAGGCGCCAATAAAGATTATCCGAGCTTATGCCAATCTAGGGAAGTCTAAGTCAGGTCTACGGAAGGATATGCGTCATGTCTGCGCTCTGGTGCTAGTGTAGAAGAGGTTTACTCCATTCTAGCTCCGATGTGACGTGTCAGGACACTCGTTCTCCATCTGTCTTTCTCTAAAGCTCCCGCACAGTGTGCTTATTGGGGTCAGCAGATGATATGGGATTTGAGAGCTTTGTACGTAACTCCTGAGCTGATCCTTTAGTTGCTGGATGGAGGCTGAGAAATGTTGTATGTGGGAGGAAGCCAGGGTGGGTGAAAGATCGCACTCTGTCGGCAGAGAAGGGTAGGGCTAAAAGAAAAGCCTTCCAACTAAATGGGTTTTAGATGCAGCTCATGTCAGAAGGGCTGGAGGGTGGTGGTCAGGGGGCAGAAGAGAAAGCCACCCACTTCTCAGGAACCGAGTGGTAAAGACGTAGGTGTGAACATCCAAATGTGTACAGTGCCGGACTAAAATCAGTAGGGTAAACAAATACTGAATACTCTGAGATGGGGCTCGGACCACGTGCAGTATCTGGCGGCGTTTTCGTTATTTTTTATTATTATATATATATAATATATAGTCACATGAGCAAAAGCGCATTCGTAAATATAAATGTTTTTGGGGTTGGTTAGAGGCACTTTTGTCTTTTAAGATGACCTAATGGACCTGTTTTCCATCGAGGAGCTGTTTAAGGATTGTTTTTCTAGATCCAGTTATATTATAAATACACTCGTTGACCCCAAAAGTTGTGCTCGGAGTAGACACTGGGTCAAGAGAGGAAACAAAAGTGCTCAGTTGCTGCCCTAAAAAAAGCTCTCAGAGGCTACTCTTATGTTAGTGTACCTTTTGGTGAGAGATCGTTGACTGCTACGACAGCCAGCCGTGTCGCGCACAAGAAACCTACTGCAACCGTATCGTCTTTAGCGTCTAATACAGGTTGGGTTTGGGATCTGATGACGCTTGGGTTCGAGAATGGAGGCACTGCGATAAGCACTTCAGTCCTAATTTTGCTGTGGAGGGGCAGGGTTTACAGCCCTTCCATGGCCTGCCGGTCAACAGACTTATCATCAACTGAGCATTTATGGGACAAGATGTGACACCAGCTTGGGGAACCAATGAATGTGCAGGATTCTACAGGCCGGGCTGCAATATCTGGGGTCATATATGCTGCAGAATACCATACAGAACCTGTATGCCTCCATGCCCAACCCTATTACATCTGGACCCAGTCTAGAGGTGGCCTTACAGGGTATTGGAGCCTCCTTTAAATTGCACAGTATTCTCCAATAAACGCGTCCTTTCCATCACTTTGCTATATCACAGTTACAATCATAAATATAAAGATCAAATCAGATTCCAACAACTTCTC
The DNA here is from genome assembly GCA_034779995.1 of Parotocinclus haroldoi. Taxonomy (NCBI): domain Eukaryota; kingdom Metazoa; phylum Chordata; class Actinopteri; order Siluriformes; family Loricariidae; genus Parotocinclus; species Parotocinclus haroldoi. The sequence continues at coordinate 1,937 of JAUZST010065033.1, read as the reverse complement.
GGTGAGTTTATTTTGTCAAAGAGTATATATTTTATCTAACACTGCTGAGAGGTTATGACACTAAAGACTGTGACCTATTGTCTCCGTTGACGTGTGCTGGCATTTAGTTTGAAACGGCAACAAAACGTGTCGAGAACCAGCTAAGATCTTTTCAAAGATTTGGAAAACCATGAACTTCAGAGTCAGACAAAAGCAGCCTTAATACTGAATGAATGTTTTCTATAGTTGATGCTGTCAAGTCCTTATACGTTTTCTCCGTCTCTCCAAAGCACATCCGACTGTCAAACCTCCCCAATACTTGATGATCTATCAGGCCATCCTTGCATGACTAGAAAAACCATAATGGAGGACATGCAGAGCTGCTAAATACAAGAAACTTTCAATAATTTGGACATTGCAGTCCAAACTGTAATACAATTGGTTCCCACCATTGTTCTCCCAGGCCCAAATTGATCTACGGTCCATGGTTGCACTGGTTACGGCGGCAGGGTCGTTTCAACAGGGTCTGCTTCTAAACACGAGTTTCCTAAAGTTGGCTCCTACCTCTTAGTTTATTTAAAAGTGGTGACATTTGTAGTAAACATTTAACATCACGGTAAGCAGGTCGGTCCATTGTTAGGAACTGATTTACATACCAAGCGAGATAATTCAATCAGATTTCAGCTTATTGGAGAAGTGTAAATCCAGTCTAGACCCCATGCTAGAGGTGACTGCGGCAAAGGAAATGTTCCCGGGCACAAGTAAGGAAAACTCCTTAAAACAGTTCACAGTAAGAGTTGCATCCTTAAATCCTATAGGAGCAGCGTCGGCTGTGTCCCGAGTTCAATCCCAGGGTGATGCTATGGTAAGGTCCAGTTGGGTCGTTAAAAAGGGCATGCCTGCAGTCGCAACCTTTCTGCTACCTCTTTGGTAGCAACAAAATAATATTTTGAAGTAAATGGGACAGTTTAACAACAGGAAAAAACAAGGCCACCCGGAAAGTGACACCTCCCAAAAAGCAGGAAACAAATTTCGGACGGAACAGTGTCGAGTATTCAAGAGTCGAACACACACAAGTCGTAATCTGAATGCAGCTGGAAGGCTAATTAGTGTGAAAACGAACGAGCCGTGTCAATTTAAGGGCTTTTACGGGAACAGAAATGGTATGTGTGAAATAACAACGTGACTGAAGCTTCATTTGTGTGAATTATCAGATTAAGCATGAAAGTGCATGTCTGCTCCAGACGTTAACAGCTCGTATGACAAAGCTATAATGCTTCGTAACAGAACGGAGGAATGAGGGAAGACACCCCTGCACTCAGACATGTCGCCGACCTGGAAGCTATGGCTCCTGTCAGGGTGTCCCATTAAAGCGGCGCTTGATGGAGACGGCTGTCCTGTGGGTTGAGAGGTAAGGTGCTTTTGAGCCCAGAACTTCAGCGCAGAAACTAAGAGTCTAATCAATTTGGGAGCAAATGCCACATCAGAGGGGTAGAAGCATACGGCTCAGGGCCCTGCACTCTCATTTAGAAACACACGCACACACACACACACACACACACAGAGACACAGACGCGCACACACACGCACACACAGACGCGCACAGACAGACGCGCACACAGACAGACGCGCACACAGACAGACGCGCACACAGACAGACGCGCACACACAGACGCGCGCACACACAAACTTTTACAAACACACACAGACAACACGCATGCAAGCACACACATAAAAACAAACACGCACACGTGCACACACGCACACAAACAAAGAAACTCACACACCCATACGCAAACACACCCCCACCCACCCCACACACACACACACACACACACACACACACACACACACACACACACTCCCCAACCACCCCACACACACACACACACACACACCCCACCCACCCCACACACACACACACACCCCACCCACCCCACACACACACACACACTCCC